>JBDPZO010000006.1:1361361-1404977 GCA_039877585.1 Heterodera filipjevi | reverse complement strand
TTTATTTAAAAATTTAAACATGCCTTTTGAGAAAGGTTGAAAAAATAGAAGTCTGACACTTTTAGGGCTTTCTTTCTTTTATTTATTATATTTGCATAATCAATATTGCCCATCGCTCATCTTCATTGATTTAATTGTGTCTTCCTAAATTTGAATAAACTAAATTATTCTCTTTGCCTGTTTGGGATTTGACGGCACAACATTGGCGACGCCTGTGCAAATTGCGAATTCAATTCGGACGAAGAATTTTGTTTTTACGTGCTTTTAGCAGGAATTCATCCACGCGCACCCACTCTGTTGGCATCCAGGCGATACTAACAAGAGAGTGTGAACGACGAAAATGGCCGATGCCGCAACACGACAATTGCAACATCGATTGTTTTGATTCTTGACGATCATAGTAGAAGAATATCGAAAGTTGGCTCGACCGCTTCGTGCTTGCGCTCGACTGTACCACGCCAAACAAGACGAATTGAATGACAGTTAAGCTGTTGCTTACGAAATTGAGTGAGACGGCCTAGAACGAGTACAGCAAACACTGCCTTCCAAAGAAACCGACGGGTTTCGACTTTGTTAAGACTTCGTATCAGCTTAAAGGTTTGTTCTCAAAACCTCATTCAGTTTGGATTGACCGCTACGAATGCTTGCGAGCCTTCAAACAAGACAACGAACGTGGCCGTTTTGGCGCGGAATGCCTCAACTGCAAACCGACAGCTGCAGACCAGCACAACTGCGGACCAGCACAACTGCAACAGATGTTGCGGAATCGACGTCAATGACGTGGCCTATTTACTTCCCGGCAATAAGTATTTCCATCACCCCCCCCATCATTTGTACCATTTTTGCACACAGTCCTGCCTCAGTATATTGACTCGGTGGTAAATAGAAGGTCGCCCTGATATGATGAAGCGGGGGAATGATGGTCACCTTAATGCAAGGTAATAATTCATCCGTAAGCCAAAACCGAAGACTTTAATTTTTTATTTTAAATTGGACAAAATTTAGTAACAAAAAAAGTTAAAACCCCTTTGAGAGTGTCCTGTGAATTCGGATGCAGAAGCATCAGAAGGTGGCCGATCTCGTGCATTGTGACGAGCGCGCTATTGAACTCCCCGGCCTGCGCTCTTTTAACAGTTCGTTAAATTAATAAATTTGCATCAATCCATCTTGGCGCGCGCTCTTTTTAAATATTTTGTTAAATTTTTGCTATTTTCGGACATATGCCTCTAAATTTTTGTTTTTTGTTGAAAATGGTAATAGGATTAAACAAACTATTAATATTAGAACTGACGTTTTGATAAGAAATTTGATTTAGTCATTATGTGCATCCACCTTGGTTATTTTTATTCTTCATTAGGTTTTCGATTTGGACGACGTTGCGGTCATCGAGCGCAAAGGATTTTCCCACCGCGTGTCCTTTTCCGGACCGGACAGTGACGTGATCATCGACGGAACGGCACATCGTATGGTGTTTGGTTCGTCTCTGCGGACCGCCGCCCGAAGTGCGCATCGACCCGGAGTCAAGCTACGAGCTGATGCGCTATATGCCAGCAGTGCGACAAAGCAAATGTCAATGGTGCAGCCGACGAAGAACGGTGCGGAATACAATGCGTAAAGGACGGACGAATCCATTATAATTGACGGTATCTTTTCAGAAACAACGTCTATCGATGTGTCAAAACGGTTAAAGCACCTCAAGGAGACCGGACTGCTCGCGCAACAGCCCACGAAGCGGAGCGAAAACAGCGCGAGAAACGCGGCGATGGAGGTAAAGAACGCGGCCATTGCTTCTCCGATGTCCGGCCTGGAGCAGTTCAACATGCGATCGCTGATCATGTCGGTATTGGGAGGGGTGAGGGCAAAGGGAAGTACGGTGGGACTGAAGAATGTACCATGCCAATGCACAGTGGCTTTTTATTCGTCACCGCAAAAAAATTGTTAAACGAGGTTATACTGTGTGTGCAATATTTTCTTTAGCGTGCCAAATTCGGCTACCGGTCCGAGTGCCGAATAGAACAAAAAAAAATTCTGAGTTCCGAATGGCACAAAAAAGCCAAAATGGCTTTTGTTTAAAAAATAAAAACATAAAAGCCTAGACCTAGTCGAGCTTAAGCCTATGCCAAAGTTCAGACCTAAACTAAGCCTTAATTTTAGAGTAGTGTCAGTTTAAAAAAAGCATTCGGAACTCGGCCCTTTCGGCACTCGGACATTATTTACACTATTCGGCACTCGGAATTTCGACACTCGGAGCGGAAGCGCCAAATTCAAAAGAAAATAATGTTTAAAATAATGACCCAATAAAAATCGAAAATTTGGTTTTGAATTCGTTTGGCTGTAATAAAAATTTTACAGCTAATAGAGATGGATTGTCAGGGCTATCATTTACTATACACTTTTAACTGGGTTGCTTCTGAGAAAAATTTTGTAAAATGGGAAGGAAAGGCCAATCTTTTTCAAACATTAATCTTTTCATCCGTTTTCATAGAAGGAAATGGGATTTACCAAAATTAAATGTTGCTGAATTTAGGATTGGTTTGACTATTCGGAGACGGAAATTATCAACGGAATACAGGGAACTGGTGGACAAGGTGAGAAATCATAATCAAAACAATTGGCTGCGGATGGTGACAAAGCAACTTACAAAACACGTAATAAATCTCGAAAAAAATTGACTTTGATCAATTTTGAGAAATATTACACAAATAGTGGTGCCGATAGGCGCAGCTGGGAAATTTTTTGAATATTTATGGCCGATTTGTTAAAAGATTTTCCCCAATAAATCTTGGTATGGTCCGATAGCTATTGTTTAGTTCTATAAGCATATCAAATTTCAAAAAGTTGATCCAGATTTAAGAAAGTTGTAGGCACAAAAAGTGAAAAATTCATTTTATTGTTATAGAAACAATAAAAATTTTTGAAATTTGGTAGGCTAATAAAGCTAACCAAGAGCTACCGGATGCTACCAAGAAGTTTCATTTGGTTGCGTTTGAGCAAAGACTTGGAGTCTAAACTAAACAAAATATTTGCAAAAAAATGGTATCAATGAAAGAAAGATTTTCAACCAAAACATCGACTAAATAATATGTGGCAAAATGAGTTGACAATGCAAAATCTTTTTATCCTAAATTACCACTAATGCTTTTTGCCATTTACTAATAGTTTTTACCATAAAATGCTGACAATATATTTATTACTGATTATTACTTTTATGGTAAATAAATTAGCTATGCGGATTGATGCAATTGAGGAAGATTTGTTTGAAAACTTATGGGATAATATGAGCTTTTCAGCATCCCAAAATGTTAACACACAACAAATTGGTCGAAAATATATAAAAAAGGAACAAATTTATGTAAATTATGGCGAACAAAATGTCAAAAGAGTAATAATCAAATCTGAAAATTATCACAAAGAAGAAATAGAAGACATAAAGTCAAACAAATTTGAGGAGATCAAAAAAAAAGAAATTGTCGACCAAAAAGATGAATTGAAGGAAAAATTAATTGTGCCGAAAAAAGAAATTGAAGAATTAAAGAACGAAGCATTGGAACATAAGCATAACCACAAATATGCTGTGAAAAGAAAATTTTATTCTTCCGGTGATGACTCCGATAACGTTGAAACGGTAATAAATAAGGCGCGGATTTATATGAGCAAAAGTTGAAAAATATAGTATAAATTTTTCCAAATTTTGGGCCAAATATTTCTCAAAATTTTTTTTTGAGATTTATTCTAACTTTTAAAACATCATGGTAAAAGGCTAGTTAAGGCAAAGACCAAAAAAAAAATATTGTTTTTAATATGCCGAAGTATCGACAAAAACATTGAAATATGGACAAAAACCCGAATATGGAAATGTGTGGGAAATATGGAAATAAAATTGCATCATAGAAGCTTCAAACCAAACTAGAAATACTTTTTATACTATTTTTAGCTCTGAATAAGCTGGAAAAATATGATTAAATTTGAATATTATTTAGAAACAAAAAAGAAAATTAAGACAAGTACAAAATCGAACATTGATAGATGAAGATGATAAGCACACAAAAATGGAGCTGATTAGACAATATGAAAAAATAAGGAAAGAAAAAACTAACGGATTTAACTATGACAGGAAAACAAGTTCAAAAATTGAAAGGGAAATTGCGCAAAATTTGGGAACATTTCGGCAAAAAATTTACCTGTGGAAGAAGGAATTGGGTAAATAATCACAAATAATAAAAAATAAATATAACCATGATAATCTACTCATGTTCATATTTTTAAACAAATAATTGGAAGGGTGACTGATCATTTGCGCCCCACACTTTGCTCTAATTAGTTAATAAATTTATTTCACATAAAACGCATTTCCCAAGGGGCTAACGGGAGAGTAACTATTAATATCAGTCATTATTCAATCCAATCGGCACCAATTTTGTCTTAATTTTATTCCATTTTTAAGAAGAGACCTCGCAGAGAATAGATGATAAAACTAAAATGGAGCTGATCAGACAATTTGATGAAATGAAAAAAGAAAAAATTAGCGGATTTAATTATAGCAAACGAAAAATTTTAAAAATTGATCGTGAACTTGCGCAAAAATTGGGAAGAAGTCGCAAAGAAATATACGAGTGGAAAAAGGAATTGGGTACCGAATAATTAAGAGACATTATACAATAGTAAATATGGACATATCGCTTCTTAATTTCTTATTATAGGGGTTTTCTATAAATATACAAAACAGCAAAAAAGAGAAATAATAGAAAAATTTGAAAAAGTGAAAGAGCAATTCTCAAAAAAATTCAATATAAAAACAACGCGAAAAATTAACAGAAAAATTGCGAAGAAAATTGGGATTAATATGAGCACAATTTTCCAATGGAAGAGAGAATTTTGCATAATTAAAGGCATTTATTTCATTTTCTTAATTTTTAATTATTAATTTTTAAGGAACTATCAAATCGGATACTGCCAAAATGGAAATTGTTAAAGAGTTTAATCTAATTAAAAAAGCGAATCCATTGTTAAGTGACACAAAAATTGCCCAACAATTGTCAATCGACCAAAGCACCATGAGACTGTGGAGGAAGAAATTCAGCGGCATTTAACGAAAATAAATAAAACAAAATCGCATTTGTAAGACATTATTACAGGTTTCTGTTTTCGAAACTGTGAAACCGTGATACTTACTTTAAGTTTTTTGATATTATAAAATGAGACTGATTTGTTTGTTCGTCGTCCCTTCATCACATTCTTTTTTCAATTATGCAAAATTTGATTGGTTTCATTTTATTTGTCGCTCTTAGCATTCATTAAATAAGTATTAATGATTGTTTGCTCACCAACCCCAAATTTCTTCCCAATTTTTTTGTTAAGGTGATCATCATCAATTTTACCATCAAAAGTCAACATTGTTTGGTGTCAGATTCTCCTTTTTTTGATTAGAGAAAAAACATTATTTTTCATCATTTTGAAAATTAATTTCAAGGGCAAAAACCCAGTAAAAATGATTAATTTGATAGCTGCATAAAAAACTACAATTTTAAGTGTTTTTAGTCATAAATTTTTCAAAAAATGCCTCGGCGCCGGGGTTCCAACCCTAAACATCTTCAACCCGGTTCGAAATACATGTTCGTACTTCTTAGCTTGCCCTATTTTTGCAAAAAAAACAAAAAAAAATTGCAAATGCTTCAATCCTGTTTTTATTTATTACTTATTATAGTATTAAATTTTTTATTTCTTAAATTTAGTCAATTTAATGCAATTATTTGCTTTTTTACAAGATTTATTGATCAAAACAATTGAAAAAATTAATTATTCTTAAATTGGATAACAACATATATTTTTTAATTATTACAAATTTTTGCTTTATTTGATATATTCATTAAAAATTTACCAAAATGTTTGTCTTTTTTTTTCATCACAATTTTTAATTTCATTGCTATCGAAGGTATCAACGAAGATTTATTTGAAAAAATTTTGAAAAGGGAAGGGTCGGCGGTGACTATCCGGCGGGAGATTTTATTTTCTTCTCATATGTATAAAATTCAAAAACCCATCAAAGTGTGCGTTAGGCAAAAAACCATCATATCATGCATCTGATTTTTTACATGATTTTTAACCGACTTTTGCACATGAATTTTTATTGAAAATAAAATAATTAAATGCCTTAATAAAATAAATAAAAAACCCCCAATTTTTTTTATTTGTCTACGTTTAATCAATTGCATCGTTATCATTCAATTTTAAACGATATAAGTTTAACTTAAAATAGTTCAGATAAAAAGGAAAGTAATGTGAAAATAATTTTAAAGTTTAATCTATACAAAATCTCTATTTTTTTTATCAACAATTGATTAAAAATTACAAACGAATAAAGGCATAAATTTTTTAACATTTTTATTTATTATACCTTGTCATTATTGAAAAAGGATTGTTGAAATGTCAAGCCATCACCGTCAAGCCATAGCAGTTTCAACGGCTACCAGACATTTGCGGACGGACATTTGCGGACGGACATTTGCGGACGGACATTTGCGGACGGACATTTGCGGACGGACATTTGCGGACGAACTGAAAAATAAAAATTAAAATTAAAACTTTTAATTTAAAATTGATAGAAAATTCGATAGAGCGGGCCTCATCAGTACGGAACTCTATCAAAATTTTCAAAAAAATTATGTTTCGGCCCTTATCCGTATACACGGCACACAAGCAAAGCAAAGCAAATTACAAATCAAATTCATTATTTAATTTCACGGCTTGCCAAAGGCCTAACTGGCGTCAACCATAATCAACTAATGCATTCAATAAGATCGAGTTTCCTGTTCTGATTTTGGATTGTATACAAAAATAAAGATGACATTCCATGCTTATCAGCCTTGGCTCGTTTTATGCGTTCATCTGGGCCTTTACCAAACTTTTAATAATTTTTGTTAAAAAAAATCCTACCGAAAAAACAAATTTCATCTAACGATTCTTTGCCCATGTAATCTGCGACTCTTTCGAAAAAATTTTCAATATTAAATTCTTTAAGGTGCACAGTAAAATCAGACTCGTCCACTGAGAAATGTAACGGGAAAAAATCTTCAGCTATTGAGGGTTCTAAAGTATTTCATATACTAGTATAAACACAATTTTAAGACAAACCGTCATTAAGAAGGTCGACTAATTCATCTAGAAGTATAGCAACTAAAGCACCTATTCCTCCCGCCAACACATCATTGGGTTTTAAGTTGCGTGCTTCTCGCAAAAGATTAATTTCCGTCACACCAAAAGCAATTATCCTTCACATTTTCTTTGCTAATTAATTTCCGTCACACCAAAAGCGGTTTCTGCGATCATCAGCCAAACAAAGAATATAAAACGAAGAAAAATTTTTTCCTTCTCATATTTTTAGTCAAATAAGTAATTTACAAAAATAAACAATCCTAAAAGTTATTTTCCGTTCTTCTTCCAAGGCGCGATCAATATATCATAAACTTCTTAAAATACAACACTTTAAATCATGCACTAGAATATCTTATTTTAATTAGTTTCGGCCATTTAGACAATGTTTTTCCTAATTTTGATTATTCTTCTATCTTTTGCACCATGCCTCCCAATGCAAACAACAAAAAAACAAGACTTAGTATATTTTGGAGGGTACGAATATCGTAAAAAAGGCCAAAGTGTAGATGGAATGACCCAGTTTTGGCAGTGTACCTTTAAAACGTGTCCCGGGAGGGGGCATGGGCCAATAAACAGAAACGAAATTACCAAAATTGTTTCGCAGCATAACCATCCAACTATCTCAACTTATCATACAGTAAATAGCCCTTTTTTATTGTTCTGAAATTAGTTATTAACAGGTACGGGAACGTAAAGAAGAGATTAAAGACATAGCGATAGCAAATCCTGTTGAGTCTGTTAGAGAAGTAAATGTGCGAGTAAGACAAGGACTAACTGATGAACAATTAATGTCGATGCCTGAACCAAGTTCGGTTCAGCGTCAGGTCAATAGAATGAGAGAAATTCAAGATCGACAGGCAGTAGACGTGAGAGAACTGCTCAGAATAGTTATTGAGGTTTGCTCAGTTTTGTTTATACCATTATTTTCAAAATTCCTTATGTGTAGTGAATATTTAAGGGCGAGTTTGCAATTGATTACCAAGGTCAAAGATTTTTACTGCATGATTCGCGTACAGATGACCCCAACGACGTTGTTTTTTTTATATTTTCAACGGATCTGGGTCTGAATAGGTTATCGACTTTAATCGATGGTCCGCGGATGGTACATTTAAGGTATGATTAAAAGCATTCATGGGTTCCAGTGTGGTTTAGATTGTGCCCACCTCTTTTCTTCAGCTATATACAATTAATGTTTTATTGGATCAGTCCTCCATTCCTTCGGCATTTATTTTAATGGCCAACAAAGCAACGAGAACATATACCCGGGCTTTTGAAGTCTAATTTTTTATTCGTAAAGAAACAATTTTTTATCTTCGGCCTAGGTTTTGAGAGGTCACCTCCGTAATAATCCAGCATCAGTAGTGATTGATTTTGAGCAAGGTGACTAATGCAGATATTATTTAAGTAATCAAAAAATAGGTGCGAAAAATGCTTTTCTCCAAGTTTGGCCGGATATACAAATAAGAATGTGTCTTTTTCATCTATCCCAATCTGTCCTCCGTTATGTGCAGGTGTATTATTTTTATCTGCGTTGTTTGACCTTAATGAATATTTTTCAGAGAAATGGGTTAATTCGACAATATGAAGAAAATGAGCAATTTCGAAAATATGTCCGATCGATTGCCGCACTTGCTTTTCTTCCGCCTAATCTCATGGATTGCTTATTTATAGATTGAATTTAGGAAGCATTCCATCTAACATTACGGCGTAAATTTCACAATATGCACCCACCCCTTTCCAAGTAAAATTAAGTTCTTGCCCTAATTACCACATAGTTTTATAGGTTAATTTTGGTGCTAAAAGAAGAAGAGCGTGTAGCGCAAGATCGTGTTCGAACATATGAATTAGATCCCACCCGGGGGTTAAACTTGCAGCCAAGAAGGAGGACATATATTAATAATGATAAGGCGATAAGAACACTCGTTACTAGATTCGATGCACGTGAAGATCCCCAACCAGACGAGATTGTTCAGCATTTAGGGGCTCTCCAATATCGCTTGGTATCAAATGGGTTTGATCAATGGGACGCATAAATAAAAATAAACATTTATTAATTTTTGGGAAACTAAATAATGAATTTGATTTTTGTAATTTGCTTTGCTTTGCTTGTGTGCCGTGTATACGGATAAGGGCCGAAACATAATTTTTTTGAAAATTTTGATAGAGTTCCGTACTGATGAGGCCCGCTCTATCGAATTTTCTATCAATTTTAAATTAAAAGTTTTAATTTTAATTTTTATTTTTCAGTTCGTCCGCAAATGTCCGTCCGCAAATGTCCGTCCGCAAATGTCCGTCCGCAAATGTCCGTCCGCAAATGTCCGTCCGCAAATGTCCGTCCGCAAATGTCCGTCCGCAAATGTCTGGACACCGTTTCAACTAACAATAAGGTAGAGAACAATCGGTTTAGAACCGGACCTCCGGTTTCGGTTTTTGGCCAATACCAGTTTAACCGAAAACAGAATTTATTTAGCGACTTTTAAAAATTGTCAATCTAAAAATTATTCCTGCTAAAGTAAAATTGTCCAACTAACCCATATAAAAAAAAAAAAGTCAAAATTATTGGTGTTTTCAACTGTTAATTAGATCACAGAATTTTGTCTAAAAACGGGTCTTTCCTATGAATGAAATAAAATTTGTTTGTATTTTTTCTTGAATAAGATAAAAAATATCTAGCAATGCTAACAGACGAAAAATTAATTGCTCAGAAATCAAGAAATAAAAAAACTAAAATCAATTACTACAATTTTTTTTCAATTTCTAATAAATGACCTTTTTTTCTTGTTTTATGCGCGCTTTATTTCCGTTCCATTCCACCAAACTTCTTCCTCCACCCTCTCAAAGTATTTGCTTTTATTTCCAATTGTTGGGCAATTTTAATATCACTAACAAATGGATTTGCTTTTTTAATTTTTTTAAACCTTTTCATATTTTCCATTTTTTCAGCATCAGTGTATTTTTGAGTTTTCCTTGGAAAAAATTCTGAAAATAAATTTTAAATGGTTTATAATTCATACTTTTGATTATGCCAAATTCTCTCTTCCACCGATAAATTGTGCTCTGATCAACCCCAATTTTTTTCGCAATTTTTGCATTGATTTCGTAAGTTGCTCTTAAATTAAATTTTTTTGAAAATTCTTCTTTCACTTTTTCGAAATTTTCAATTTTTTCTCTTTTTTGCTGTTCCGTATATTTTTTTATAACACCTAAAATAGGAAATTCACAAAAATTCTCATGACAATTTATTTCTTGTTACCCAATTCTTTCTTCAATCGATAAATTTCATTTCGACTTTTTCCTAATTTTTGAGCAATTTCCCTTTCAATTTTTATACTTTTTTCTGCGCTCGTATTGCATACCATTAATTGTTTCATTTCTTATTTTATCAAATTTTTTAATTATCTCCATTTTTGTTTGTTTTTCTTCATCCATCAATTTTTGTTTTTGCATTTGTATATCTTTTCCAATTTGAACCTTTTTTGGCAGTTTTCTTTTGGCAATTTGTTCACCATCACTTTGGCCATCAAAAGGTTCCTGTTTTATTTCAGATAAATTTTTTGGTTTTATGTTCTCCATTTCATCAAAATGATAGTTTTCTGTTTTTATTATTATTTTATTGGTATTTTGTTGATCAGGATTTTCATATTTAAAAATTTCTATTTCTTTTTTTATGAGATTATTTTCAATTTTTAAATTCTCGTATTTCTTAGAAATCGAAGAATTGAACTTTTTCCATAAATTTTCAAATAAATCTTCATCTATTCCCTCAATTCCAATGAAAAATAAAATTGTGGTGAAAAAGATTGAATTTTTAAAATAATATAGCATTTAATATAACCGGGGCCTTAAAAAAAATAAATGTATTTATTGGCAAAATAAATAAAGTAATACATATATAATCGAATATACATAATAAATATTTTTTAATACGTTACATTCACTTTCTTCATTTGGAGTAAAAGAAAATTTAGGAGCAGCGCCGGCCGTGCAAGCGAAGCCCGAGGGGCCTGTCTTCCGCCAAAGGATGCGAAATGTGAGGCCAGAGAAGAGGAAGCGTAGTGTGGAAGAAAGAGAGGGTTAAAGTTGAAAGTGGATCTGTAGTATAAGTTCTTAGTATCCGAAGTAAACATGTTTTTCTAAAAATATAAATAGAGAGACAGTGGGCCAACATGAGATAAATGTTAGAGAAAAAAAGTAATTTAAAAGCAGCAACAGAATGCCAAACTTTTATTAATAAATGATTTATTGCCGCTTTTTTTCATTTTTTATCCTCCATGACACGTATTGGCTTAGAGATACACATAGACCAGAAGATTTTTTGTATAAATTAATTGGTGCTGATGTGTTTCTTAAATTCCGCCACCTATGCGCGTTTCTTAAATCCGCCTTTTTTACTGAATTTTTGAATAAATGTATAGCTTTTCTCAGAAGCAACCAAATTAAACAATTTTAGTATTGTAAGATAGCCCTCGAATTGCTTTAATAGCAAATTTCATTAAGTTTTAAAATAATTTTGGCAAAAATGTTGAACTGCCATAGCTTTTGAAAACGTAATAAATTTTTGAAATTTAATAAGCTTATAAAACAATATGGGATGTCGTATATACCAGGATTATTTACTTCGGTTGCCTTCGAGAAAAGATTTTACTGTTGTTGAACAAAAAATTGGGAAGAAATTTGGGGTTGGTGAGCAAACAATCATTAATACTTATTTAATGAATGCTAAGAGCGACAAATAAAATGAAACCAATCAAATTTTACATAATGAAAAAAGAATGTGATGGAGGGACGACGAACAAACAAATCAGTCTCATTTTATAATATCAAAAAACTTAAAGTAAGTATCACGGTTTCACAGTTTCGAAAACAGAAACCTGTAATAATGTCTTACAAATGCGATTTTGTTTTATTTCTTTTCGTTAAATGCCGCTGAATTTCTTCCTCCACAGTCTCATGGTGCTTTGGTCGATTGACAATTGTTGGGCAATTTTCGTGTCACTTAACAATGGATTCGCTTTTTTTATTAGATTAAATTCTTTAACAATTTCCATTTTGGCAGTATCAGATTTGATAGTTCCTTAAAAATTAATGATTAAAAATATAAGAAAATGAAATAAATGCCTTTGATTATGCAAAATTCTCTCTTCCATTGGAAAATTGTGCTCACATTAATCCCAATTTTCTTCGCAATTTTTCTGTTAATTTTTCGCGTTGTTTTTATAATGAATTTTTTTGAGAATTCGTCTTTCACTTTTTCAAATTTTTCTATTATTTCTCTTTTTTGCTGTTTTGTATATTTATAGAAAACCCCTATAATAAGAAATTAACAAGCGATATGTCCATATTTAGTATTGTATAATGTCTCTTAATTATTCGGTACCCAATTCCTTTTTCCACTCGTATATTTCTTTGCGACTTCTTCCCAATTTTTGCGCAAGTTCACGATCAATTTTTAAAATTTTTCGTTTGCTATAATTAAATCCGCTAATTTTTTCTTTTTTTTTTGCGCTTTCATAATTTCTATCAGAGAAAAAATAAGTTTAAAAAAAATATTAAAAAAACTACAAATTTGAAACTAAAATTTTAAAAACTAAAAATTAGCGTGTTAATTAAGTTCTATCATAGTTAAGAATTTTTTTTTTTTGCTGTTTTTTTAAAATGATCCAACTTTTCATTAAAAATTTGCTAAAGATGCTCTAAAACTTTTTTTTGTGTCCCAATGAGTATTTTAAAAATTTGAGATCGCAGCTCTGATTTAAACCCATTTTTCATATCATTAAATGAGACAAAATATCATATTTTCATTTCTCTTAATCTTTTTGAGGAATTCGGGAGTGAGAATTTTATTATTTTTTAAATTTTTTGTACGGTCAAGAATGTCAGTCAAAATCCAAGAAAAATTTGGAGTCATAATTCCTTGGTTTCAAAAAAATTCTCAATTTGTTGGGCGCAATTTCGAAGAATTTCCTTTACAATATTTGGATTGGTAACCGATTGGCCGGTGGAAACGCACTAAATTAGGCCTTAGGACCTCCAAGGGGGAAAACAGGGCTTTTATGGACATAGAATGGGAGGGGTCAGATCGATTGGTTGGCCAATGAAAGCTGATCCGACAATTTGAGAAATTATGAAAAGAAAAAATTTGCGGCTTTAAATATGACAAGAAAATAAGATTAAAAATTGAAAGAGAAATAGGACAAAAATTGGGGGAAAGTCGGAATAAAATTTATCGGTGGAAAAAAGAATTGGGTAAAATCTTAATAAAAATAATATAAAAATATTTAAACCTTAATAATTTGCTATGCTTATATCATTTAAGATTGTATTACAGCGTTTTCTTGGGTAATTTTTATCGTTCGTTCATACAAATAAAATTAATTTTTCAAGGAAAAGTTTTTTCGATGGAAATTTCGCCGGACATAAACTAAAAACGCCTGTAGTGGCAGAATTTAACAAAAAACCAGCACGGTTCTTAGCACGCCTTAATTAGCAACAAAAAATCAGCAAAATTTGCAAAATCCAAGCTCTAATAAAAAATGCATTGGAATTAAAAAGTCATACAAATTTTGCAAAAAATATATATAAAGAAGAAAGAATATTTTCAAAGACTAAAATATGTGGCAAAATGTAGACAACGTCAATATTTTCTAAGAAGATTACTTCACCTTGCCTTTGTTCATTTATGAATAATTTAACATTAATTTTATAAGAAGATTAATTCAATTTAGTTATTGTCGAAGAAACGGAACATGGTTAATTAATGGAATGAAATAAAATAAATGACCCAGCGCCTGTCGAATTGTTTTCACTGTCGGACTCGTGGTTAATGAATTCGTCAGTAAACGATTTTTTCAATAAGTATTCCTTACAATTAACATCATTTAAATCCGATGACAATACCATCCTTTAAAATTTATTTTTTTCTTAGTAATCCAGTTAAAAATAAAAGTAAAAAAAATCTGTTACGAAGATACACTCAAATTTTCAAAAATCCCCCGTCGGCGCTTATTTGCTGTGCCGGGCATTCAATGCCTTCAAAATTTGACTCAAAATTGACCATTTGGGTAAATTATCGTAGTTTATTTAAAATTGGCATCATATCTTTATTTTCAAATTTAAAATTCAACCCAAATCTAATGCTTGTGGTAGCTAACGAAAAGCCAATATTTTGGGGTGTAAAAAAGCTCGAGACCGAGATCGAGACTGAAACCAGAAAAAAACCCCGTGACATGTATCACTTTTATACAGGCGCGAAAACAGAACTCAATGAATAACTTTTCAGAAATTGTTCCAATTCCTTTTGTTTATTCGTTAAATTCGTGGGAATTTTTTCCTCCATTTTCTCATGGCGCTTTCCTCTATCGCCAAATGTTTGGCAATTTTCCTATCATTAACCAATGGATTTGACTTTTTAATTTTGTTAAACTCCTTCACAATTTTCATTTTTTCAGCAAACGATTTATATATTCCTTAAAATATAATTTAATAAATAAAAATAAATCTAATAACTCTTCACTTCTGGTGGTGCCAAATTCCCTCTTCCACACATGAATTGTTCTCAAACCAACACCAATTTTCTTCGCAATTTTTTTGTTAATTTCTTCCGTTGTTTTTAAATTGAATTTTTTTGAGAATTCTTCTTTCACTTTTTCAAATTGTTCTATTATTTCTCTTTTTTTCGGTTTTGTATATCTTTTTAAAACCCCTAAATACGAAATTCATAAACCATAGGTCATATTTTTTATTGTATAAAATGTCTTTTAATTATTCGATACCCAATTCATTTTTCCATCCATAAATTTCATCGCGATTTCTTCCCAAATTTTGCGCAATTTTCGTTTCAATTTTTAAAGTTTTAATTTTGTCATAATTAAATCCTTTAATTTTTTCTTTTTTTATTTGATCAAATTGGCTTATCAGCTCAATTTTGGCTTCATCATCTATTCTCTGTGCGGATTCTCCTTAAAAATGGGTCAGAATTAAGACAAAATTTGAGCGGATTTATCCGATTTTTTATTGGAGGATTTCTTATATTATTTATCAATTCATAATTTTTCTTGAGCCCATTTCTAAAACTTCTGGTTAATCATTTTTTCAATCTTAAAATATATAAGCATAGCAAATTATTAAGGTTTAAATATTTTTATATTATTTTTATTAAGATTTTACCCAATTCTTTTTTCCACCGATAAATTTTATTCCGACTTTCCCCCAATTTTGTCCTATTTCTCTTTCAATTTTTAATCTTATTTTCTTGTCATATTTAAAGCCGCAAATTTTTTCTTTTCCTAATTTCTCAAATTGTCGGATCAGCTTTCATTGGCCAACCAATCGATCTGACCCCTCCCATTCTATGTCCATAAAAGCCCTGTTTTCCCCCTTTTATATTCACTTGTCTTTCCCCATTCATTTTCTCTCCCCGGGATAAAGGCCATTCCTTAAATGGAAGGTTTGCGTTGGGTTGGGGATATGGAACTGATCACCCCGGACACCCTTCCCTTGGTTCAGGGATTTCTGATTATTGGTACTCAAATTCCCCAAATGGTTAGGAGGTCCTAAGGCCTAATTTAGTGCGTTTCCACCGACCAATCGGTTACCAATCCAAATATTGTAAAGGAAATTCTTCGAAATTGCGCCCAACAAATTGAGAATTTTTTTGAAACCAAGGAATTATGACTCCAAATTTTTCTTGGATTTTGACTTACATTCTTGACCCTACAAAAAATTTAAAAAATAATAAAATTCTCACTCCCGAATTCCTCAAAAAGATTAAGAGAAATGAAAATATGATATTTTGTCTCATTTAATGATATGAAAAATGGGTTTAAATCAGAGCTGCGATCTCAAATTTTTAAAATACTCATTGGGACACAAAAAAAAAGTTTTAGAGCATCTTTAGCAAATTTTTAATGAAAAGTTGGATCATTTTAAAAAAAACAGCAAAAAAAAAATTCTTAACTATGATAGAACTTAATTAACACGCTAATTTTTAGTTTTTAAAATTTTAGTTTCAAATTTGTAGTTTTTTTTAATATTTTTTTTGTAAGATTTTTTTTAAACTTATTTTTTCTCTGATAGAAATTATGAAAGCGCAAAAAAAAGGTAAATGGAACTTATCAAACAAAAAAGAAAGTGACAGGAAAAACCCAAATTCTCATCACAATTTTTTAAATAATTAATTCCCCTTTTTAAAACCCAGAAACAATGAATTTCTTCTTCTTTTGTTTCCAGTTTTTTTTATTTAAAAGCAATTTGTACAAGGTAAATGTTTATTAAAATAAAAAGAAAATTAACGTCAAAATTTGACTTTTTTCACACTTTTTTTCTTGAATTTTATTCGTTTTTTAAAAAGTTCCCGCGGCAGCGCAAATCGCAACAACCCTCTTTTTAAAGGGGCACCACAAATGATGCATAACTCTATAATCAAAGCCTATTTTCATCGCACTCATTGTCGTGGATCCCAAAGAAGCAACTACGGAATACGAAACATCAACGAAAGTGGCATGTGGTTAGTTGTGCTGCTTGAGAGCAAAAATTTCCCACGACTTGAGACGAAGACTTGACCCCGAGACTCAATATCGAGGCCGTTACTCGATATAATCGATTTTTTAGTTTTTCATTATATATTTATAGAAGTAAATTAATAGTATTCAAAAAAAAATTTTTTTTTGATTTATTTCTTTGACCCCGATAATATATTGTGATTTTATAACACGATCAATTAGTGTGGCGATTCTAAATAATGCCAAACAAAATTTTGTAATAACAAAATTATCAAACGACTTATTTGGCTGGCAAAAAAAAAACAACTTAAATTGGGGTAAAAAAGCGGGAGCAGAACGTTTCGGCGCCCACGTTTCGGCGCCCATTCGGCGCTCACGTTTCGGCGCCGGGAACGTTTCGGCGCCAGGCACGTTTCGGCGCCAAGCCAAAAATAATAAAATCATACCCAAATTTTTTTTGGTAACCTAACCCCTTGGTTTTTTGAAAACCTAACTCCCTCCAATTTTTTAAAAACTTAACCCTTTCAAATTTTTTTTGAGAACCTAACCTCCTCTAATTTTTTCTGGTAACCTAACACCTTGGTTTTTTGAAAACCTAACTCCCTCAAATTTTTTAAAAACTTAACCCTTTCAAATTTTTTTTGATAACCTAACCTCCTCTAATTTTTTCTGGTAACCTAACCCCTTGGTTTTTTGAAAACTGAACCCTGGTTTTTTGAAAACCTAACTCCCTCAAATTTTTTTCTATAAACTTAACCCTTTCAAATTTTTTTTTGAAAACTTGACCCCCCTAACTGAACCTCCTTGTTTTTTTGAAAACCCAATCCCTCAGTTAAAAATCTCTATTTCTTGATTCAAAAAATCAGGTTAGGTTTTCAAAAAAACTAGAAGGTTCGGTTTTAAAAATACTAGGTACTCAAAAAAAAACTTGGGTACGATTTTTCCATTTTTGGTTTGGCGCCGAAACGTTCCCGGCGCCGAAAAGTTGGCGTCGAAAAGACCCGTACCCAAAAAAGCCGCATTTAAAAAAAACCGATTTTTTCAAAAATGTAAATAGACTGCAACTATTTAGAGATATAATTTTTGAGATAAATTTTAAGAAATGAGAAATGGGGTCCGAGTAGTATATGGCCGCAAATCTCGCCCCAAATTTCCCGCCCTCCCTCCTCCCTCCCTCCTTCCCCTCCCGCACTTTTCACCCAAAATTTCCACCCTCCCATCATGGCGATTAAAAAATCTTTGCGCGCGCGCGTGTTTGTGTGTGTGTGTGTGTGTGTGCGTGCGGGCGTGCGTGCGTGGGTGTGAGTGTGTGAGTGAGTGTGAGTGTGAGAATGAGAGGGAGTGTGAGGGAGAGTCAGAGGTGAGAGTGAATGTGTGTGTGTGTGTGTGTGTGTGTGTGTGTGTGTGTGGTGGTGTGTGTGTGTGGTGTGTGTGAGAGGTGGTGTGTGAGAGGAGTGATGTGTGAGTGGGAGTGTGTGAGGTGTGTGTGTGTGTGTGGTGTGGTGAGAGTGAGTGGAGGTGTGTGAGAGTGAGTGTGGAGAGAGTGAGTGTGAGATGAGAGTGAGAGTGAGAGGAGGTGGAGTGAATGCGTTGTGTGTGTGTGTGTGTGTGATGTGTGTGTGTGTGTGAGTGTGTGTGTGTGTGTTGTGTGTGTGTGGGTGTGTGTGTGTGTGGTTGTGTGTGTGTGTGTGTGTGTGTGGGGTGTGTGTGTGTGTGGTGTGTGTGTGTGTGTGCGTGCGTGCGTGCGTGGCGTGCGTGCGTGTGTGTGTGTGGTGTGTGTGTGTGTGTGCGTGTATGAGAGAGAGAGAGTGTCACCTATCATTTTTTCTCACAAATTTTTAACATTTTTCACTTTTATCCCAGGGGATATTTGACCTTCAAAGTTCATAGGGGAATGTGATTTGAATAGGGGAAACAATGTCTAAAAAAGTCAACAAATATCACTTTTTTCCTTTTTCTTCCATTCCTTTTCTTCCCTTCAAAGTTTACATCCGCCCCAAATTTTCAAACCTTCCCTCCCACCGCAACATTTAATCTTGTCGACCTTTGCGCGGACATAATTGATAATTGGCGCAAAACGATTGGAACGGAAGTAGCGACTAGTTTAGCGCACATTAGAGTATAATTGATAAATTAACAAATGTCTGGGGAACGGAAGTACCCATTAATTTGACATAGCTGAATATAATTGCTGAGCGCAAATGAATGATTGTAAATGGAAATTGACCTAAATTGGAGTATTTAAAGAAACAGTTGTTAGTGAATAATCACAATAAAAGAAATTAAAAATGACCAACTACGAACAAATATCCGGGTCCAGAACGCTTGAGCCTACCCATGAAGATTTAACAAGCAAAATCGACGCTTTTCTCGATACGATACTTGTGGCAAACCTATGGGCGCGCTTTGTTGGACTTTTGCGGTTTAATATTCCGGCAAACTACGTACTTCCGTCATGCGAATTCGACCCAAGGGAGCGCATTTCTGTTCGGTAAACAAGCAAAAAAAATGTTTTCTATTATTTTCTTTTAGCACGGTTGCACTTAAAAAGCAGCAGAGCGGCTTTTACAAGGTCATCACAAGGCCTGACAGTAAACAAACTGTTCGGCAATACACCCATAATGGAAACTGGCCACAAACTTCCATTGATGAATATGAAAGGTAAAAAAATTTTAAACCAAACAAGAAGGCCCAGTTTAGTGTGTTTTGGAAAGGCATCGAGGAAGATGGACGGCTTTTCAACTACGCACAAGAACTTCATCCAAGAGGGGCATCAGATACTAATTGGAAACCAGCGCTCGGGTCATTGCTTACATTGCAAGCGCTAAGCTCGGAACAAGGAGGAATGGACACCCCTATTGAAGGAGTGACTTCAATTTACGTTTATTTACGACGTGCTGGAGCCTTTTTTCCGCCTCATACCGAGAACGCTGAGTTGTTCAGCATCAGTTTGTTACTGCCCAACACTTCTATGAATAACCGATTCACAATTTGGTATCTGACATTGTGAAGAATCAATTATTAATTATCCTGTAGGTATTCCGTCCCAGCGGCAGACTTTATGAAGTTTAAGAATTTATCAGCATCTGTGTTTGTGGAGGAATTTAGCAACGATCCAGAATATCTGCGCGAGAAAGTTCTCATGCTGGATCCAAGGGTCCTCCGTCAACATAACATCCGTTGCATTAGGACAGTAAGTCGCCAAGACAGAAGACAACTTAAAAAAAAACAGGTCCAAAGGCCAGGTCAAGGGATTGTGACACTTCCAGGAGCTGTGCACTTTGGCTTTTCGACCGTATGCTAATCCTGGTTGGGCTGTTTGGGATTATTCCTATGGTTTAAGGGAGTTAATACGGCAATTGCTTGGAACGTGGGTCCCTGCAGCTGGGCACCATATGGATTGGATTCGATGCCCGGTTGTTCTGACTACTTTTACCCTGTGATTGACACGTTGGAATTGATTAAAAAGCACATACTGCGCCAACCTGAAATTAACGGGGACGAGGATAAAGCAGCTAGACATTGGGATCGAATGACAACAGCAATTACAAAATACAAGCCAGGCTTTGATCCAATTTATCCGTTTGGCCGCCCAACATGCTCTGACGTCGTCCGTGTGGTGCCGCGCAAATACGCTCAAGTTGCAGGGCATTGGTTCCGAGCAGAGAACACCGTTGAAAAAACAACAGGAATCCAAGAAGGAGTGAGATATAGATGTTGTTCTTGTCGAGTCACAATAAC
Organism: Heterodera filipjevi; assembly: GCA_039877585.1. NCBI lineage: Eukaryota > Metazoa > Nematoda > Chromadorea > Rhabditida > Heteroderidae > Heterodera > Heterodera filipjevi. The sequence goes on along the minus strand of JBDPZO010000006.1, from coordinate 1,384,584 downwards.
CTACGACATAAAAAACCGATCATATACCAATAATACCCCTATTCATCGGGATACAGATCATAATTATGAGCCTGACCTTCGTATTGTTAATTTACCATATGATGTTAAATTTTAAATTGTTTAAACAATTAACATGAAATTTCAAGTATTTTGAAACTAGCACAGCCCCATGGGCAAATGCCCACCATCAGACCCCCAACCCCAACGGCCCCCAGCCCCATGGGCAAATGCCCACCAGCAGACCCCCAACCCCAACGGCCCCCAGCCCCATGGGCAAATGCCCACCAGCAGACCCCCAACCCCAACGGCCCCCAGCCCCATGGGCAAATGCCCACCATCAGACCCCCAACCCCAACGGCCCCCATCCCCATGGGCAAACGCCCATCAGCAGACCCCCAACCCCAACGGCCCCCAGCCCCATGGGCAAATGCCCACCAGCAGACCCCCAACCCCAACGGCCCCCAGCCCCATGGGCAAATGCCCACCAGCAGACCCCCAACCCCAACGGCCCCCAGCCCCATGGGCAAATGCCCACCAGCAGACCCCCAACCCCAACGGCCCCCAGCCCCATGGGCAAATGCCCACCAGCAGACCCCCAACCCCAACGGCCCCCAGCCCCATGGGCAAATGCCCACCAATGTAAATACAAAATTCCAAATGGCAAAATTTTTTTTGTTTTTCTTTTTTTAAATATCAGTCACAACACAAACATCAGTTAATTATTTTAATTAATTTTAAAAATATAATCAACCAATCTTCTGGTTCTAAGCAAACGATAAAAATTAAATTTATTCAACAAAACATAAACATAAAATAAAACATCTGCGCCGTCCGAATCATGGTTTAAAAAGTGTGGGGATACCCAACATAAAAACAGGTCCAAGATTAGTCACGATCTTGGAATCTTCCCCTATCATAGAAATCGCAGGATGCATGATGCCCCCGTCCATGTTGGTTCCCTCCAAATCTTTAAAAACACAATATCTGTAACGATATAGGCAAAAAATAACACCTATGAGCTGCCCATTCAAGGTGAAGAAAGGAGCGGTGCCGACAAAACCGGCACCCACCACATCGCCTGCGCCATACGACCACGATCTGATCACTGGGCATTTGCCGCCAAATTCCTCCGATCCTATTTTTTTGTAACAGAAAAATTTAAACAAGTGAACGTACCAACTATTTCTCCCAAGGAATCGTAGCCAATACTGTCGTCCGTCCAACCGACAAACTGTTGTTTCTCAATTTGCCTTGAGATGAATCCGACACCGAAGGTTCTTTGTAAAAACTAAGTCAAAAAATTTTAAATTTTTGTTACCCATCACCGCGGAGGGAGCACTCAAAATATTTGACAGTCTGAAAACGTGTCTGGTACCGAAGAGGCTCCAAATCATAGGAGCACACGTCTGAAAAAGGTTTTTTGGTTAATATGCCCGATCTCACTACCATTTGGTCTTCCATAATGATAGTAGACGGCCATTTTGTCTGTGTTATTTCATCCATACTGCTTCGTTTTATACAATATTTTTTTGCTTTTTATAATTACACCACTATGATTTCTGACGACAATTATTGCGCGAAAATGAGAAAGAGGGCAAAAATTAGAGAAAAACGCAACTATAATCGCACATTAACATGTTTTTAGTATGGCACCTTCGGGTTATTTGTCCTTCAATTTTTTTATTTAGCGCAAAAATTTTTTTATTTTGCGCAAACTAAGGGACAAAAATATTTTTTTTACATTTTGCGCAACTAAAAAACCAGTCAATAATAATTATATTTAAAAAATGGAACCATCAACTTGCAATTAGCGATTTTTTTTGCGCGAATGACAAAAAAGTCCTTCAATTTGGTTTGCGTAATAAAATGGGACCATCGAAACATAAAAAAGTGAAAAATAATTTTAAATAAATTAAAGATTAATATTTATGTAAACCGCCTGAAAGGGGTTTCTATTTTTTCTCTAATTTTAGGGGGGTTTCTTCTGAAATGTGTGTAAAAAAGTTCCTTTTCCACCTGAAACAAATGTTTAATTGCCGTAAATCTAATTTTGTTGTATAACACCTTTGCATCAAATCGGTAGTTTTTAATCTGGTTAAGATATCCAGTAATTCGTAGAATACTTGCCTGTGCTATTTTCTCAGCATCTTGGCACCTGTCAAGATGACTTCTTAAAATACATCTTTCTAGTTTTTGCATAGCTATAGCCATGTTTTTGTAAACAGTTCTAATTTTATCTGGCATTTGTTGAATTTTTTTAATTAATTCTAAAAAAGTAAAATATAAATTTTCGATCTTTGGAGCGCTAAATGCTACATAATAGTATCTTTTTGCATGACTAAAAAGGGTGTTTGAAAAAATTACTAAAATTTCTGAACGTTTAAGAATCTTTCGAACAATTTTCCATGTTTTTTTGACTTCTTTTTTTATAAAATTAATTTCTTGGTTTATTGTTGACATTTTGGAAGAGAAATTATTGTGATTTCCAAAGTTATGACATCGTCCAAAGGATAAAATAGGGAATATAGTTCTTCTTTGGCCAAAACTTTTTGAACTAGAGATTCTGCTGTGTTTTCACTTGGGGAATTTGAGGGAAGGTAAAAAGACTCAAAGCCAAAAGAAATTTTTAAAATACTTTTAAAATTTTCTTGTTCTTTTTTATATATTTCCTCAATTATTGCTGATAGAATTTCTTTCAATTGTTCTTCAGCATTTATAATCATAGGGTTTTTAAAATAAAAACGTATTTTATGTTTTTTATACCCAAATATTGAATTAATTTGGCAAGTTTTTTCAATTATTTCGGTCCCCATTTTTTAATATGTCTATGACATTTATTTATTTATACCTTACTCATGGGCCCCAAAACAGCAGATTGCACTTTAGTTTCATATTCTAAGGTTTGAAAATGAGTTTTTCTTGATTCGGAATGTAAATTTTTTACTTCTTCAAAAGATTTTGTCATTTTGTCCTCTAGTGTCTTTGCTTGGTCACTGTCCTTACATCTTTTATTTTCTTGCCATATCGGTTCGGCTTTCTCAGACTCAAAATTAATTTGGTCTAAAATTTTGTAAAGACGCCAAATAGAGTCAGATATTTTAAGAAACCATTCCTGTACGCCATTGGCATAGGGAGATTTTTCCCGGGTTTTTATTGCTCGAGTTAGGGCACTGCGCGCCGACTTTGTATAATCGTCAACTTCTTCTGTTAAGCTAACAATTTCTTTCCACATCCGTTCAGTTTCCCTTTGAGAAGATTCGAGCAACATTGCTGTTGCCTTTTCCAGTCTTTGAGTAGTCATTTTTTAAATTTTTATTTTTATTTTCTCTTTTATATTTTATAGGAAATAAATTCATCCCTGAATTCCGTATTTGGTCTTTCCCTTTCAAATATTTTTTGGTTTCCGCGCATCGTCTCTTTTAATTTATCGGCCAAATCCCCAATGCTTAAATCCGGTTGGGAATAAGCATTTCGGTAAATTTGTCCTATTTCCTGCCTATAATTTTTGGCTATTTCAACTGATTTTTTGGCGTCGTCAGCTAATTCCTGACACATTATTGGATCTTTTCTGTCAAGGCATTTATCCATGCCTTTTTTAATTTTTTTAAATTTTTATTTTTATTTTCTTGCCATATCGGTTCGGCTTTCTCAGACTCAAAATTAATTTGGTCTAAAATTTTGTAAAGACGCCAAATAGAGTCAGATATTTTAAGAAACCATTCCTGTACGCCATTGGCATAGGGAGATTTTTCCCGGGTTTTTATTGCTCGAGTTAGGGCACTGCGCGCCGACTTTGTATAATCGTCAACTTCTTCTGTTAAGCTAACAATTTCTTTCCACATCCGTTCAGTTTCCCTTTGAGAAGATTCGAGCAACATTGCTGTTGCCTTTTCCAGTCTTTGAGTAGTCATTTTTTATTTTCTTGCCATATCGGTTCGGCTTTCTCAGACTCAAAATTAATTTGGTCTAAAATTTTGTAAAGACGCCAAATAGAGTCAGATATTTTAAGAAACCATTCCTGTACGCCATTGGCATAGGGAGATTTTTCCCGGGTTTTTATTGCTCGAGTTAGTAAATTTGTCCTATTTCCTGCCTATAATTTTTGGCTATTTCAACTGATTTTTTGGCGTCGTCAGCTAATTCCTGACACATTATTGGATCTTTTCTGTCAAGGCATTTATCCATGCCTTTTTTAATTTTTTTTAAATTATTTTCTTCATTTTTTATTTTTTCAAATAGAGAGTGTATTTTTCTCACACCAGTTAATAGTTTATTATGCCAAAATTTTAAGCCAGAGTTCTCAGGATTTCTATCTTTAATATTTTGTGCTTCGACCATTGTTTTATGTGCTGAAAAAGAAAACTCTCCGGCTTCATTAGATATCCTAATAATTTCCATAATGACCTCTTCAACCGATCTTCTAGCAACATCTAACTGCTGTTTTTCTTCTTTGGAAAGACAACAACAGCTTTGACTCTCAGAGACAAAAACCAAAAATAATAACACAGTTAAAAAATACATTTTTATTTTATTTAAATTCAATTATTATTTATACTTTAACGAAGGTATTTTCATTTTCTCTTCATTTCTTAACCCTTCTGCACATCACCTTAATATATTTGAAATCAAGAGAAAAATCCTTTAATTCCTTACCTGGGCAACGAAAATGTTGTCATTTTCACACAAATCCTTTCTTCTAAAAGGTTGACATCGCCGTACGATTGTTGTCGGCGCATAAACTCATTGAAAATGACATCGGGCGTAACTTGTGCCAACGGTCTCCCGGGTATAATTACTGGGTCGGAAAGAGGGGCACAGTACAAATCAACTGTCATTTTTTCAATTTTCCATCCCGCCTCTTCGCTTTTGCTCGCTTCGTTCACCAGTTTTGATAGAATTTTTTTAAAGTTTTTCTCAGCATTTTCTTTTGGGGGGTTTTTGAAATAAAATGTCGACACATGTTGCTTTATTCCTAGCTGCTTATTTTCTTTTGTGTGGCTTTCTACTTCTTCGTAATATTTTCTTAGGTCTGGACTTTTTTGGAAATAATTTCGAGTGTTTCGTGCGCGGCGAGTATCTTTTGGGACTTCCTGGAAATTTTTTTTCGGCATCTTAAAAATAAATATCTAATGAATTAATTATTGTAAAATATTCAAATGCAAACAACATTAACATAAAGTAACACAAATAAAATTTCTTTTTAATAATATCCAAAAGGCAAAACATTAAATGCATCATCAATTATTCCCTTCTTCTGCACCGGCTCGTATTCTTTCGTCACATCCCTCGAGAGCATTCTACTGTCCCTAGATGGCCCTATCTTTTCAGGATACCGAAAGGCTCGCTTGAAACCTTCTCTATATCCCAATACCATCTCCCTGAACTCCTCATAATCCATCTCGTTGTCCTTATTTAATGTGAAGCCCCGGATTTTGGTCTTGTTCCAGATCTTCCCATCTTCCTTCCTCCTCAGCTTCAGAGCATACTGCTTCGGCCCCCCGGAAACATACTCCAATATTTCACTATCAGAGTATTCTCGGGTCATCTCCCTTAAATATAAAAATATTCTTATAATAATTTTATTTTTTACCCCAAAAATTTTCCCTCATCCAACGGACAATGACCACGCGGATGCGAAAATATCAGAGAGTCTAAATTAAAAAATTAAACAGATCTAATTATTTTGCGATTACCGGTGTCGCAATATAGCAATTTGCACCCATCCTGTTTGTAGACCCTCTCCATATATTCATACAACTTTATCCTCGCAGCACTGGTGGTCCACAACGATAAAACTATGTTCGACACTTTATGCTCCTTGATAAATTCTGGTTTTTTGTGATAAACCATCCGCACAGCCCCATCATCCATCAAAATCGGTGTTGAAAATTCAATGGTATCGTCTTGCACCATCTCCGCACACCCCTCCATGTTGTTAATAATTTTCGACGTGGAAAGGGTGTTCCGCATCGAAAATTTCCCCCATAAACTGTTCAACCCCTAAAATTTTCAACCATATACAAAAATAATATATTTTTTTTACCAATTTTGCTATCATTCGCAACCCGGGGTTAAACGCCATCTTTTCATACTCCAACCCGATGTCATACTTTGCCCTGTACATCTCGATGAACTCTCCCTTCTCCTCCTCGGTCTTCACCTCCACGGGCCACCCCGACGCCTCCACCTTTATTTTCAAAAACATCCTGACATATCCCTTGAACAGTTGGGTGTCAAACTGTTCGTAATGATATGCCCGATAAAAGCCCGTGACCCTATATCCCAGTTCCAAAGCCTTCCGCAACTCAATCGAAGTGAACGTCCCCGTCAAAGCCCTTTGTTCCGGTCGATGGTCGCATCTCTTCACATCCTTTGCCCTCACAAAATTGTTCTTAGACCTTCTCGCACAAACGCCACAATTCGGAAAAAGTAGCATTTCATCAATGTGAAGGGGAAGAAGAGGGTAGAGCAATTCCTTCGGGGGGATGACCTTCACTTTCAACAACCCATCATAGGGAACATCATCGGGCACGGTCCAATTCACTTCGTACTTCCTGCTCACTACGATTTTCGGGACCCCAACAGGGTATGGGATATCTGAAAAACTTATATTTTTCTAATTTCAATCCTTTATTTTACCATAATTCACAAAGGGGTAAAGGCTGATGATGTCAAACATTGAAATTTCCACCCCTTCCGTCGCCTCCGCAAATAGACAAAACGGCATTGTCCTTCCCCCCGCGTACGCATCCCTAGGGTTAATCGGCCCCTTATCCGGCACACTCTCGAAGAACTTCCTCATTTCCCTATTTTTCTTTAATTCCTCTTTCACGTCACATTCCTAAATATGTTAGCTTAGAAGAGAAAAAGATTCATTCTTACCCAAACTTCTCCCACTGAAAATTTTTTACACTTTTCTCTCAAAATCTCCATGCGCATCTCCGTTCGTCTTAAATTTTCCTCCATGCACTTCCCATTCGGTCCCACAGTCCAAGGCAAAAAACACCTGGGACATCCGTGAAAAGCACACCCCTTAAATATTTAATAATTAGAGAAATTCTTTTAATTTTACCTGAAACTCGATAATTTTTTTCTCGGCCCCGATCACACAGTCCACTTTCAATCCCCCAAATTCGATCTCCCCTCCGTTGCCTGCATGTCTGACCTTCACCCCCTTTCTTTGCGCCAGCCATTCAAAGTATTTCACTGCAATTTTACTTTGGTTCTCCGCTCTTTCATATCCCCCCTCCGGCATAATCGGAATATGCTTTTCCCTCAAAAATTTCGCTTGGAATATCTTCATCACAACCCCAGCTATTGTCACACTATCCTTCAACACATCCATATCCCCCGTAATGTCCAGAAATAACTTTCGGAATTTCAAAACTCCCGCCATTAGAATCTCAACATCATTTTCACAATAAACCTTCAGCTGTTCCCCTAAAAATAAGAAAAATTTAAAAAAATTTATTTTTATTTACCTAATTCGAATTCTGTCTCGTAATTCTCATTATACCATCTCTCGAATTTCTCATGCTCCCCCTCCTTCATTGTACCCGGACAATAATCGTCAAAAGGGGGCAGGTGTCGCAGTCTTTTCCCAAAGTTTTCATTCTTGTTGTATTTGTGCGGGAAATACAACTTGGCCATGATGCTCAGCCCCAAGGTCTTTGGGAGGTCCGCCAACTTGTTCTGGCTAAGCATCCAAAAGTCCCGGAAACACACCCTGCCCGCCTTTATCTGATAAATCTTCAGGTCTGCCATCAGAATGTCTGTCTCAATTCTCCTTTCTGTCAGCTCCTTTAGCACAAAATGGGAGTCGAATCTTCCCGCATAATGTGCAAAAGCAACCGTTTCACATCGTTGTAAGCCCATTATCCAATCAATAAACCCTCCCAGCGGATCCTCCATTTCTGCTGCCGACCATGTGAACAATCTTTGCCCTTCACAAAGTTCACATTCCCCTTCCATCCCTGCACAATTGTTGCATGTCAGCGCCGCACAGACGAGATTCGGCACGTGTTCCCCCTCCTCCACTGTTGTCTCCAGGTCGTAGGCCACAATTCGGTAGGTCTTCTGTTGTCTAACTTTCAACTTTCTGATGAAACAACCTCTTTTCGGATGGTAGACCTTGCAAAGCCTACAGAACTTATCCCCGCAAATATGTTTGTTCCTCGTATTGTGCGTCTCCCCACATTTTTCACACTTTTTGTACTCTTTGCACGCCGTCCTCTTATGTGCCTCGAAGCAGTTGTTGTTGTAGAAGCTTCGATTGCATTCCTCGCAACAAATCTCCCCACACTCATCCTCACAGGGGAACCCAAACCCCATTCGGCAAGCACTTCTTGCAACGCTCCTTGCATTCCATCCTGTGTCTTTCCGGGCGATCGTAGGTCACTTCGCAGCTGACGCAAAAGTATCGAACACAGAAGAATTGAGTCACCGATTTCATTCCGTCCCAATGGTTGCCCTCCCTTATCACACACACTTCGTTTTTCCGGACCCCTTCCCCCTTGAAAATTGGCTTAAGTCCGGTTCGCTGAAAAACGTAAATATATTACATTAATTTTGAATTTTTATCTACCGTGTCAAAGGCCACCACCCGAAACATGTCCGGGAATTGTTCGTCCCAAAATTTTTGTACAATATCCATGTGCGCAACTCCAAAGCCTTTCGAATTTCCATCAATTTTTGACCCATCCACCAATTCAAATGCAAGTTCTCTTTGTTTTTTCTCCGTTTTCAACAAATAACGAAATTTTTTTTCCGTTATCCCCACCCCAATTAGTTGGTAATTACGAGCAAATTCGAGGGCATAAAAAAGGCCTAAAATTTAAATGGAAAAAATCGTTCAAATTTTGGCCTCACTAAATTTCCCCTTCGGCGCGGCAAGACGTCCCAGTTCCTTAGTTTCAACGATGGGGCAGAAACGGGCCATTGAGAAGATTTAAGCACAAAGTAAAAACGAAGAGAAATGAAAAAAGTTAAAAAGAAAATAGAGGAATAAGTATAGAATGAAAAATATTTGAATGTGAGTGAACGGGATGGATTTTAGGCGTTGCGGAGAGTTTTCTAAGTTTGTGAAGAGTGAAAGAAGCGACGCCAATTCGGGCACAAGACGCGGAGGGGCGTGACACTTTTGTGTTGAGAAGGAAAAGTTACGCGGAGGGGAAATTTTGATTGACAGGTATCAAATTATGGCAGAGGCAAAAGGTATTGAGGTTTGATTGACAGGTGCGGATAGGATCAAAAAAAAAGCAGCTAAAAATAGAAACTTTGGCTGGCACGGAAAAAATTTAGGCACACGGAGAAGAGATTTGATTGACAGGTGGCAAATTTCGAAATGGCGAAGGCACACCGAGCGATAGAGTATGGAGAGACTCAAGTTGAATTTTTAAGGAAAAAACCATTTTGATTGACAGATTTTTTGAATTTTAAAACGCAGGGTAAATGATTTGATTAACGACGAAATAAGAAAAGAAATTTGAATGCCTTTGGGAGCAAAGAAAAAACGATTTGATTGACAGGTGCAATAGGAAAAGGAATTTGAATGCCTTTGAGAGCAAAGAAAAACGATTTGATTGACAGGTGCAACAGAAGGAGAAGGGAATTTGAATCCCTTTGCGAGCGAAGAAAAAACGATTTGATTGACAGGCGCTGACGACGAAAAGCGCTATTTTATTTTTTATTTTGACTGCCCCCAAAATGATTTTGAAATTTGCACATTAATTTTGCAACTTTGTCAGAGGCCGTCCCCCCTGTAAAATCCCCAAAGGAATCGAACAAATCTTTATTATTACAAAATAGTGTCTTCATTTGGGCATATAATTGAATTGCAATTTCGTTTAATTTTGGCGGTAACTTTTCTGAATTTTATTCCATGATCCACTTTGTTGAGCCATTTACCATCTATGTGTGCAATGTAGAGATGCGTTGCTTCGTGTGCTATGGTACAGATCAGACGTCTCGCCCCATATTTGAAATGATCAATGTGCACTCGGATCCGTCCGGGCAATGCATAGCCCCAAAGGTTTCCACGGCAATAACCAAATTTTATCGCATTTACATCCAAAATTCCTTTAAATATATTCGTATATTAAAATAGATAGGATATTTACCTTTAAAAAATAGCTTATTTAGTATGGCGAATATCATTTTACAAAATATAAAAAATTTTTCGTTGTTGTCTGGCAATTTATTTCGAATTAATTTTTGAAATATGTTTTGACGACATTTTCTTTTTTGGAGCATAATTTTTCGCGCCTTTTTAAGGTTGTTCCTTCGGGACCTTAACGCTTTTCCTGGTCTGGTCATTTAAATAATTGGTAGTGCAAAATGTTTTTTTATCAGATTAATATATCTGCGTAAAAACACTAAATATCGATGGGCAATTGCTGTCCGTTTTTTGCTCCCATTTTTTAGGCAGAAATTTTTTTCGGGCGTGTCTGCACCCTCTGAAAATAACATGCTTTGTCACTTCGCATTTGTCTTAACTAATTCTTGTTCATAAAATATGCCTTTAATATGATCCCCCTCCATGTCTGTAATTCGGTAAGATGGCGGATCTGAGGAAAGTACATTAAAAATAACAAAAAGTTCTTCGGTAAAATTGGGTAAATAACCTTTGGCAAATATACCCTTATCTTTTGTAATCCTTACAATGTCTCCGATTTTAAATTTTGGTGTTTTTTCTTGCTTTTGATTATAAATATTTTCCCAAATTACATTAGCATTTTTAAAATTAACCGATATTGGTTTTACTCCTATCGTTCTATGCACACTCTTATTTATGTTGGTTATTATTTTATCAATTGCATCGACCCATCTAAGTGTATCTTTCCGAGTAAAATATCTGTAAAGCCTTTCCTTTATTGTACGATTTGCCCTTTCTACTACCCCTGCGTGAAGATCTGGACTATACATTACGTGCTTTATAATTTGTTTTTCTTCAAAGTATTTTTTCATTTTTCCTGCCTGGAACTCTAGGCCGCTATCACTATAAATTTTCATTGGGATGATTTTTGATTTTTTAAATACTTGTTCGAATGCCTCGATCATATCCTCGCTTTTCTTCGACTTGACAGGTGCCGAAAAAATCATTCGGCTTAAAACATCTATACACACTAGTAAATATTTATATCCGTCATTATGTTTCTTCAGTTGGTCAAAAATGCACAAATCGCATTGCCAATCGGTGTGAAGGCCGCTCGGTATTGTCTTTAATCTTGGAAATTTTTTCTTTATTGGTTTATGAATTGTATAGGTTCTTTGTTTTTCGAGAAATTTATTAACATCTTCCATTGTAATTTTAGGGTTTACTTTTTTTGCCTCCACTAATATTTTTTGAACCCCTGCATAACTTGCTGAGGAGTTGAGGTCATAATAAATTTTTGATAAAACTTTGTCCATGCTTTTTGTTTTTGTTTTTCACTGTTTTACATTTATAGCCTCTTAATCTTTTTCATATGGTTCACCTCTTTTCACCTGATTTTCACCCTTTCACCTATTTTCACATGTTTTCAAACACAAACACCCTCACTCACTCACTCACTCTCTCACTCTGACTCACTCTCACTCCGATTCACTCTCACTCAGACTCTCACTCTGACTCTGACTCTCACCCTCACTCTTACTCTCCCTCTCTCTCACTCACTCGCTCACTCACTCTCACTCTGATTCGCTCTCACTCTCTCTCACTCTGACTCACTCTCACTCTGATTCACTCTCACTCTCTCACTCTGATTCTCCCCCCTGACTCTCACTCTGACTCATTCTCACCCTCCCTCTTACTCACTCTCACTCTGACCCTCTCTCACTCTGCCTCGCACTCCGACTCTCACTCTGACTCACTCTGACTCTGACTCTCTCTCACTCTCATCACACACACACACAACACACACACACACACCACACACACACACACACACACACACACACCACACACACACACAACACACACACACACACACACACACACACACACACACACACACCACACACACACACACACACCACACCACACACACACACACACACACACACACACACACACACACACACACACCACACACACACACACACACACACACACACCACACACACACACACACACACACACACACACACACACACACACAACACACCACACACACACACACACACCACACACACACACACACACCACACACAACACACCACACACACCACACACACACACACACCACACCACCACACACACACACCACACACCACACACACACACACACACACACCACACACACACACACACACACACACACACACACACACACACACACACACACACACACACACACACACACACACACACACACACACACACACACACACACACACACACACACACACACACACACACACACACACACACACACACACACACACACACACACACACACACACACACACACACACACACACACACACACACACACACACACACACACACACACACACACACACACACACACACACTCTGACTCTCCCTCACACTCCCTCTCATTCTCACACTCACACTCACTCACACACTCACACCCACGCACGCACGCCCGCACGCACACACACACACACACACACAAACACGCGCGCGCGCAAAGATTTTTTAATCGCCATGATGGGAGGGTGGAAATTTTGGGTGAAAAGTGCGGGAGGGGAAGGAGGGAGGGAGGAGGGAGGGCGGGAAATTTGGGGCGAGATTTGCGGCCATATACTACTGGTCCGGCAGTGCCGAATAACTCCTTTCTTCATAGCATATGACCAGAAAAAATATGCAAAAGCTTACAACCACTATCCTTTGTAAAGTTATTTTTAAATTAATTTCTTTAATATTTTGTTCCCGGTGACGCATGCTATTGGCACTGCTGACAACAATGCCTTCGAAAAATTTTAAATTTCAAATAAAATAGGCCATTTTAAGGGTAAATCTGCTAACAAAGCGGCAAACTTTCAAAATTTCTCCGGGCGGCGCTTATTGTCACCACCGACCTTTCCTTTTTCAAAATTAAATTTTGCCGAATTGATTTTTCAAAAATACAATTTAAAAACAAAATAGAATTTAAACCCCAAGCAAAAGTATGGAGAAAAGTAATTCGACCACAACATCGAATTATCATGTGCATAGATTATTAAAAAAAATTATCATTTTTATTGAATCTTTTATACAAGCGAACTAGGATGATTTTCTTTACCATAAATATAGAATGTTTTTTTTTTGAAATTATAAAGTTTATTTCATCATTTGTTTGTATTTATGTATATCAATTAAATGACCAATTTTGTATATATATTGCATAATCCTTAATCCAGAAAATGGGGTGAAAAATGATCGGAAGGAAAAGGGAGATGGAGCAAAACCGATCAGCAAATGGGGAAAGAAAATGATCAGAAAATTGGGGAAGAGAAAGAAGGCTTTATTGAAGAAAGCAAAAGATTTATCAAATGCACAAAGGAAGAGTCAATTAACGCATTTCTTCCATATTTAAAATAATTTTCAATTTTTGCAATATAAGTAAAAAGATTTCAAAAAACTTTGACCAAAAACAAGAACAGTTTTTGTTATTGGACCGGGAAGACAGGTTCCTTGACTGAAAATGCCCGGTTTTTGTGCAAAAAACCCTGACATTTTTTGAAAAAAAAAATTACGTCATATGGCGAAAGAATGATATAATGTCTGTTATCTCATATTAAGAAATATGGTTTGAAAAAGAGATACCAAGATGACATTTTTGTGCTTACATTATTATTTAGGCTAGAAGCGCAAAACAATGAAAGAGTTGGAGAAAAGCAAATAAATATTGGCAAAATTGTTAAATTGAGTGAAGAAAAAAAAACGGAAAATTAAAAGTCGCAAGCAAAGAAAGAAAATAATGGTGACAAAAAAAGAGCATCCGGAACAAATGGTGCTAGATGGTTTCGTAAATTGCGCCACTATGGGGGTATGTTATTTCTTCCATTTTACAGATTTTCTAAATATAAATCGTCTTAACATTTTGCTCAAACCTAAAAAAATAAACAATCTTGGATCGTCCGATTGAGTTTGAGCACTTTTACATTTACTTTGCCCAAAATAAAAAATAAAATCAAATGGTTCCCCTTATGTTTTCAAATCTGGCACTCTAGGTAAAAAAGTGCCAAATTTTGGTTGGGTTCTATTAGCCAAGCTAAATAACAAAAATTTGATTAAGTTTTAAGAAAATAAGGCCAAATTTTTTCACTTTATTGGCCATACTTTCTTAAACTTTATCAAATTTTTTGAAAGTTGGAAAGCTAATATAGTCAATCAAAACCTATCTGATGATAGCAAGATTGTTTATTTTGGTTCATGATGAGCACAGTTATGACGAATTATGTTTAAAAATTTGTCGAAATGGCGGATTTAACGAACGCCTATAGTGGCGGAATTTAACAAACAACCCAGTACAGGCAGAAATGGCGGAAAACAAAAACAAAATTTCACAAAGGGACAGGGTGGACCCGTACAATTCAGTATGGCACTATTTAGTATTTGAATGTTTGAGAGGTTTTTGTTTATTTGAAGGGTGGAAATTTGGTGGCTTATTAGAATATCAGGAAGCATTAATCGCCTTATACTGAATTTTCATATACTGAATCTTATTCGACCTACTGACCCCGGTAGGGGTCAGTTTGCGTAGCCGTTTTAGCGTGTGCCAGTTTTTAGCGTCGTTGGATATAACTTTTCTCAGAGACGACCAAACTAAGTATTTTTAGTACCATTCGACAGCTCTTGCTAAGCTCTATAAGCCTATAAAATTCAAAAAAATTTGTTCAAGCTCGTAAAATGTGGCCAGAAAACTCGAAAAAACCTAAATTTCCTAACTTTTTTGCGCATAACTTTTTAATAGCTTGATCAAATTTTTTGGAATTTTGTTGGCATATAGAGCTTAGCGTGAGCTGTCAAATTTTACTAAAAAAAACTGAGTTTGGTTGTATTTGAGAAAAGTTATATACGTTATATCCAACGACGCTAAACTGGCCCACGCTAAAACGGCCACGCTAAACCGGCCACGCTAAACCGGCCACGCTAAACCGCCACGCTAAAACGGCCACCCTAAACCGGCCACGCTAATCTGAGCCTTTTCGATTCTAATAGATCATTATTTCTTAATTTAAGAATTACCAAAAAAATCAATCTATGCGTAAAAGCTATGCTAGAATAATAAAGGGCAGCCTGTTGCTGCTATTGTTTAAGGCAAATAAATTTATTTTATTTTATTTTCCGACTTTATCTAATGCTATATTAGTAAAGAATGATTGTCGTTTTCATCTCGGCTTTATTTTTCATTGGAATTGACGGAGTTGGCCAAGATTTATTTAAAAATTTATGGAAAGATTTAAGGCAACCGGTTTCAAAAAATTATAAAAATTCAAAAATTGGACAAATTTTCATAAAAAAAGAAAAGAACAATTTTGAAAACAAAAATTATGATGAACAAAATCGCCATAAACTCGTGATAAAAACAGAAAATTGTCATGATGAAGAAAAGGAGAACATTAAGCCAAAAATATTAAACGACCCCAAAATAGAACTAATTGTGGAGGAAAACAATGAATTTAACGCAAAAATAATTGTGCCAAAATCAGAGGCCGAAGAATTGAGTAATAAAGTAGTTGAGCATGTTTCTGATCCAAAACATGTTGAGCTACGAAGTTTTTCTTCTTCTTCTTGTGATGTCGACTCTGATCACTTTAATTGGGTAAAATAAATTTAATCATAATTTTTTATTTGCTTTAATTTTGTGATGAAGGCAATCCTTTTTTAACCCAATAAATTTTAATAATAACTCTAGAAACGAAAAAGAAAATTCGAACAAAGACAAAATCGGCCATTGACGGATGAAGATAAGCATACAAAAATGGAGCTGATCCAAAAATTTGATAAATTAAGAAAAGAAAACATTTGTGGTTTAAAATATGACAGACAAACATGTACAAAAATGGAAACCGAAATTGCGAAAAATATGGGGACAAGTCGGGATAAAATTTATGAATGGAAAAAGGAATTGGGTTAAATTTGCTAATTTACATATATGTTTTTTTTTTCTAATTACAAAATTATTTTTTTTCCTCGTTTTAGATGTTTCACAAAAATATTCGGAAAAGCAAAAAAGGCAAATTATAGAACAATTTGAAAAAATCAAAGACGTAATTTCAAACAAATTTAATTTAAAAATAACAAGCAAAATTAAAAGAAAAATTGCGCAAAAACTAGGCTTGGATGTTAGCACAATTAACAAATGGATGAAAAAGTTTGCCATATCCAATGGTATTGTCTTGTTTAATTTTTTTTTATTTGTATATTTTTTTAAGTGAAAATTAATACCTACACAGATGCAGAAAAAATGGAATTTGTGAAAAAATATAAAAGAATGAAACATCAGAATCCAACTTTAAGTGAAAGGCAAATTGCCAAACAATTGGGAACCGATCGTAACAATTTAAAAATTTGGAGTAAGAAATTTAACGAAATTAAACGAAAATAAAAAGCGCTTTTTACAAAAAAAGGAAGATATTTTATGAAAATTTTGATTAAATTAGATTTTGTTATTTGTTGCACGATTAATTTGTCATTATTGCACTATAATATTGGGTTTTGGGTACCTAAAACAAACTTTCTAAAAGGGATTGTTTTTTTTTCAAAAAACACCTCCATTTCATGGGCCACGTTGGAGAGTATAGGCACATTTTGCAGTGGATTATTTTAGCTGGAAAATATAATTTTTTATTGCATTTAGAAGCAAATCCCATCAAAAAAGAGTTCGACAATATGTGTTAGGGTCACCAAAATAATGTTTTCTAAAAAGACCTTTTTTCAAATAAATTAAATTTTTATAACAATTTGCAAACCCTTAAAATTCAATGTCCTTCGTTTTATTCCAGGTGCTTTTTTGCATTAATTTCTTTCCACTTCTAAAAAGTATGTTTTGAAAAGAGTTAGGAGAGAAAATATTTAAAAAGTTTTAAATTTTCATCATTCAAATTTTTGAAAATTTATTTACTTCTAACTAGGGCTAGGAAAATATGATTTCCCGGATCAACCGGATTTTCAAACTGCAAAATTTTTTCGTCGGATCCGGAACCGGATTTTCATTTTTCAAAATTTTCCGGTGGGATTTTTCCGGATAAAATTCTCCGGAGTCCGGTTTTCAAAAAGCCGGATCCGGATCCGGTTCCGGAAAAATCTGGCCGGAGTCCGGTCCGGTTCCTAGCACTACTTCTAACCTATAAATTTTATTAGTTTGTTATTTCAAAAATTTTTCTTTTTTTATTAAGTTTTCGAACCGAATATAGTGTGGTTTTCGCCAAGCCCTGATTCTGAATAATTTACATCAAAAAATGTCCAAAATTCCAAAATTGGATTACATTTATACAAATGAAAATAAATTTAATGGTCGGGGGAATTAAATCGTTAGGGTAGGCCCTACAGAATAAAAATCCGCAACCGATTATTTTGGCTTTATCGAACCACTTGGAATGCCGTACATTGCTTATTGGCCCCGGCTGGACCCGGCGCCTACCGGCTAGTGTTCTGGATATTTAATTCTCAGTTCGGGCCGGGTATTGAAAAGGAGGGTTATTGGGTCAGCAGCCGAACCCGTGCAACCCAGTTGCTAGCACAAAAAAAAATGCCAAATATGCGCTTTAAAGATGATCAAAAATCATTCAAATGTGCCTTAAAAACCCAGAAAATGAAATCCTAATTATGGCCAAAAAAGGTTCTGTTCCAGTTTACGCGTCCAATCAAAAAAAAAAAAAAAATTTGTTTTTATAACATTCCAAAATCATTTGAAGATGCTATAAAGCATCATAACACCTTTTTGAAAAAATGATTTTATTTTCAAATATATTGCACCTATTTAGTTGGATAAAAATTAAAAAATATATATTTGACGCGTAAGCTGGAATAGAACCAAAAATGGGCCATAAAAAGACAATAAAAACCCAAAAGTAATAAAAAAAAATAAAAAAAAAAATAATAAAGAAGCTATTTTACGCAAAGGAATATTTTTTTTTTTTTGAGATTTATATATGTAATAGGTTGAGTTTTTTTTTTAATTTTTTTTTTTAAATTAAATTATTTTTGAGGAAAGCTTTTGGCTTTTAAAATATTTGCCTCATCCTTCATTTTTTTGGGCATATTTTAAAAATTTACAATTAATTTTACAAATAAAGAATTGCTAAAAATTTCAGAAATAATCTTTTTTTTTCTTTTTTTTTCTTGGGTTGCGTTCGCTTTATTTCCGTTTAATTCCACCGGACTTCTTCCTCCACAATCTCAAGTTGCTTTCCGCAACTGACAATTGTTTAGCAATTTTATTATCATAAACCAATGGGTTTTCCTCTTTTATTTGGTTAAACTTTTCCACAAATTCCAATTTCTCAGTATCGGTATACCTTTTCCTTGTTTCTTAAAATATTCATAGTTAAATAAATATAAAATGAATCGTTACTTTTGATTATGCCAAATTCGATTTTCCAGTGATAAATTGTTGCATATTCAATGCCCAACTTTTTCGCAATTTTTCTGTTCATTTCGTATTTTATTTTTAAATTTAATTTCTTTGATAATTCTTCTTTCACTATTTCAAATTTTTCAATTATTTCTCTTTTTTGTTGGTCCGAATACTTTTTGATAATGCCTAAAATAAAAAAATAAATAAAAAAAATTAAATTGGTTTATATAAATTGCATTTTTAATTTTAATTCTTGTTACAACTTTTTATAATTTAGTAGCTGTTAATAGAGCTGCTCGAGAGTTTCGGTCTCGAGTCGAGAAATTTCTCGGGTTTTTTTTGTAAAGATTGATTTTTTGGTTCAGACAATTTTTTTTAAAAGTTGAACCATTTTTCCTTAATAAAATTCATTTAAATTTAATTTTTCCAGGTGGCGCGTACGTCACCGCGGACATTCAATCTATTTAAATATTTTTAATATTTGACTCCAAAATTTAATTTTTGAAAAAATCTAAATAATTTCCAATAAAAAAGAATTTCTGATTTGGGAGATACAAGTCTTAGAAATCAAAAAAGTCCTTAATTGTATGAAATGTTCTGATTTCATCCCATTGTTCTTATTTAGTTCTAATTCTCACTATGAGCTAAAAAGAAATTTTACTGTTTTTTTTTGTTGCTATTTTTTAAATAAGACAGAAATCGATTTTTTGGGAAAAAATCTGTTAACAAATTCAATCAAAGATTTAAAAAATTTCCCGGGTGGCGCCTATCGGCAACACCGGCCACTGACCCCGACAAAACCCGACTAGTTTCTTATTCTAAAAAAACCGATATGAACTTGTTTTTTGTACGCCTTCTAAGCTAAAAATTTAAGAATATTCTTGGTTCTCGAATCGACAATTTTCTCGGGTTTTTGGGGGTCTCGGTCTCGAGTCTCGGTCTCGTTTCTCGGTGTCAGTCTCGATCTCGAGTCTAGGGAAATTTATTGTCTTGAGCAGCTCAAGCTGTTACCCAATTCTCTTTTCCACTGTAAAATTTTTTTGTGAATTGTCCCCAACTTTCGTGCAATTTCACGTTCGATTCTTAAAATTTCATTTTCGTTAAAATTAAATCCGTTTGTTTTTTCTCTTTTTATTTGACTAAATTGTCTGATCAGCTCCATTTTCGCCTTATCATCTATTCTCTGTGCGGTTTCTCCTTAAAAAGGGACGAAATTCAAAAAAATTTGAGCCGATTCAAATTATAATGTTTTTTATTACATATATGTTATATAGGTTTCGGGTTTCGTTTCAAAAACTAATATCTGAATATGTGGAACCAGGGGGGTTCTGAAATTTGTGGAAAGGTCTTACAACTTTTTCCTGTGCATCCGGGAAAAATAATATAAAAAAATCTAGGGCGCCACATGAGGGCCAGGAACCGAGTTGCGGGTCATTCGCGCACTCTCAGTTCTACGAAAATTTTTCTTTGGACCGGGATCAAAAAAATTTCGCTGGGAGGGGGACAAGTTGGACTGTCCCCGAAAACTTTGTCAGCGAACCCGAAGCGAAATTTTCAAAACCTAGGCCTGCCTGCTTCGACAAATTTTCAGCACCAGAATGGTGAATTTCAGCCCCAGCTGAATGCCAGGCGGGGGGATGGATGGATCGGAATAGTGATCACAGGCGCAATGTAGTGTATATGGAGCTCGATTTTTGAGAAAAAAATTTTTTTGAAAATTTTCAAAAATTTTCGACCTAGGGGGGGTTGCAGGTTTTTCGGTTTTGGGCTTATATGAATTTTTAACGATTTTTTAAAAATAAACAGAGACCACTTTCAAGCAGCCGTTTTTGATGGGCTATCGATTGGGAAAATTTTTAGAAAAAATTTTTTTTTTCAAAAAATTTTAAGGTAGGCGGGACACTTTAGTCCCGGGGCTGTAGCTCGTCGGGTGATGCCTGGAGTGAAAGTTTTTTTTTACCCATATTTGTAGAGCATTAAATTGGCTATCGAATGGTGTTTATTAGGTTGTAAAATTTTCAGAAAATTTCGAGCTAGGCCCCCTAGAAAATTTTCACCTACCTTCAAATGGGTCAAAAAAATTTCAAAAAATATTTTTCTGGACCTATTTTATGCCCTGATCACGAATATCAACTTAGTTTTCGGTTTCAGGAATTTTGGGAGTTCTTAAAAATTTTTGAAAAATCGACCATTTTTTTTGGCCTCGGAAATTTGGTCATAGATTAAAAAAATCATAACTAAATTGGTTATGGATCAATTTTCATAAAATAAAGTTAATAAAATGCAGAAAAATACGGCGAATTTTATAAAATTATTTGGGGTTCTAATTCTTCGTATGAAAAAAGTTAAGCCAAAATTTGTGAAAACTTTCGAATTTTTAGAAAATAATTCATAATTTTTATCAGAATTGAAAATTGCAAAATTACTTTTCATATAAAAATTGCTAATTTTTAGCTCTACAATAATGCCCTTTATACCTTCTTTCTTACTCTTTTCTAAAAAAAGTTAGGGCCCAAAAACTGCTTTCATAATTCCGAACCATAGGGGATACCCTTTTGAAAATTTTTTCAAAAATTTTTTCCTCAAAAATTTATTTAAAAACACTTTTCTAAGCCTATTTGGGTCGCTGATCACGAATATCTGATCAGATTTTCATTTTGACTCCGCTAAAGTCTCTGAATCCATGCGTTTATGTGGATTCAGAGCGGGTGGGGGGGGGGTGGTGGGGGGGGGGGAGGGGGCGAGGTTCGGATCACCACACTCAAAAGGGTTTTTAGTCTTTTATTCCTTTTTCTTTTAATATATCTATTAAAATAAATTTTATTTAATAAAACACCAAATTTATTTATTTATTTACGCAAATTAAAACACTAATTAAAAAAAAAATAAATTCCTTTAGTTAATTTTAGTGTTTGCAAATTATATACTTATTTTTTTAGATAATTTAAATAAATAAAAAGCGAATTTTTAAATCAAATGATTTAATTTACTTTTAAATATAAAAAAGATCATATTTTTATTATTTCTCTTTTTTAAATATATTTTTTTAAACTTAAAATCAAAATTAAGTTCTGCCTACAATTTTAATTAAAAAATCGTTATTATTTTAATGTAACTTAAATGTGCATTTTTTTCTACCCAACAATACAAATAAATTTTATTATTTTCATTTGTTTTATTTTTTTAATATAATTTTTATTAAACACTCTCATAATCATTGGAACACTCTCAGTCCCTAATCATTGTAACACTCTCAACCCCTAATCATTCTCAGTCCCTGTCCGTTGGAACACTTTGGGCCCTAATGATCGGATCTAGGTAGCGAAGCTCGATAAGCGCGAAGCGCTTTGAATACAGTAACACGCATGTACGCACCCGCTAGTTTCGTATATACATAAAAAAAAGTCGACTTTCGTTTCCAAAAAGTCCTGGGCCCGGCCGAAGGCCGGGAGCGGTCTGGGATTGGTGGAAGGGTCTTACAACTTTTTGAGGCGCATCCGGGAAAAATACGAAATTTAGGCCTGAGCGGCCAACTGAGTCCCGGGAAGTGAGTTGCGGGTGCACTTTGCAGTACATGTTCTACGAAATTTTTTCTTTTTGCCCGGAGAGCTTAGCACCTGCTGGTAGGGCGCTAAGTTGGACTATGCCTGACAATATTGCCAGCAGACATTTTTTGATCCGGGTTCTCAGAAAACCTGTAGGCTCGTGCGTTTTTTCAGCCCCAAAACGGTAAATTAGAGCGCCAGCGCAGGCCGCGCTGGGTTTTGCCCGGAACAGATTACGAATCACTAATATTGGGGATCCCGGTCGTATTAATGTTGATAGTTTTAACCCACAAATATTATTGACTTTCTTTCTGGCATTTCACACAATACTCGATGGACCCTAGATTTTTTTTTGTTATTTACCATATTGAATAAATTGTTAAAAATTTGAATAAAATGTCGAAAATAAATTTTATTTGATTAATTTCAATTTAAAATGTAGTACTGAAACGGACTGGCAATGAAACCGCTGGCAATGAAAGCGCTGGCAATAAAACCGCTGGCAATGAAACCGCGGCAATGAAACCGCGGCAATGAAAGCGCGGCAATGAAACCTCCCCTACCGTGCTTACACGGGCTTTTAGACAGAGTTATAAGGGAAGTAAATTACAAAATTTAAAAACATTTTATTTTTTGACGTTGTTTGAATTGATTTTTAAGATATTTGACAAGAATGACGGCTCTTCAAATACTTGTTATTTTTATAAATCATAAACTATTGAGTACCAAATCAATAAATATTTTATTAACAGCTATCTTCTAATGAATTGAGGTATATAATCAGTCGCTTACTTTTTCATCTTAATATACCGTCACAATTGGGGAAAATTCGTTTTTATTACTACTAAACAGGGTTTAAATTGAAAAATGAGCCTGTTTTAGAATTCTAGGCGAAAATAAGATCTATACTGCTTTACAATATTATTTGTTACAGCTAAACAATACCATTTTCCATCAGAATATAGTAACATGCGCGTCGATCGAAACTCTTTCTTTCAGCGCTTATTTGCTTGTAAAACCTTCGAAAAAACGTGCTGACATGAGCGCTCAGCGCAAGCACTTCATTGCTATGCTTACACGGGCTTTAAGACAGAGTTATAAGGGAAGTAAATTACAAAATTTAAAAACATTTTAATTTTGACGTTGTTTGAAATTGATTTTAGGATATT
>JBDPZO010000006.1:1326366-1356673 GCA_039877585.1 Heterodera filipjevi | reverse complement strand
TAATTTGAAATCAAGAGAAAAAATCATAAACTTTCTTACCTGGGCAAGGAAAATTTTGTCATTTTCACACAAATCCTTTCTTCTAAAAGGTTGACATCACCGTACGATTGTTGTCGGCCATAAACTCATTGAAAATAACATCGGGCGAACTTGTCCAACGGTCTCCCGGGTATAATTACTGGGTCCGAAAGGGAGTCACAGTACAAATCAACTGTCTTTTTCCAATTTTCCATCCCGCCTCTTCGCTTTTGCTCGCTTCGTTCACCGTTTTGATAGAATTTTTTTAAAGTTTTTCGCAGCATTTTCTTTTGGGGGTTTTTGAAATAAATGTCGACACATGTTGTTTTATTCCTAGCTGCTTATTTTCTTTGTGTGGTTTTCTACTTCTTCGTAATATTTCCTAGGTCTGGGCTTTTTTGGAAATAATTTCGAGTGTTTCGTGCGCGACGAGTACTTTTTGGACTTCCTGGAAATTTTTCTTCGGCATCTTAAAAAATCAGTGAATTAATTATTGTAAAATATCAAATGCAAACAACATTAACATAAGTAACCGAATAAAATTTCTTTTAATAATATCAAAAAGCAAAACATTAAATTCATCATCAATATCCCCTTCTTCTGCACCGTTCATATTCTTTCGTCAATCCCTCGAGAGCATTCTACTGTCCCTAGATGGTCCAATCTTCTCGGATACCGGAACGCTCGCTTGAAGCCTTCTCTATAGCCCAAGACATCTCCCTGAACTCCTCATAATCCATCTCGTTGTCCTTATTCAATGTGAAGCCCCGGATTTTGGTCGTATGCCCGAGCTTCCCATCTTCCTTCCTCCTCAGCTTCAGAGCATACTGCTTCGGCCCCCGGAAACATCTCCAATATTTCACTATCGGAGTATTCTCGGGTCATCTCCCTTAAATACAAAATATTTTTGTAATAACTTTATTTTTACCCCAAAAATTTCCCCTCTTCCAACGGACAATGACCACGCGGATGTGAAAATATCAAAGAGTCTAAAAAAATGCAAAAAATATGAATAAAGATTTTTTTACCTGTGTCGCAATAAACAATTTGCATCCGTCCTGCCTGTAGACCATTTCCATATATTCATACAATTTGATTCTCGCCGCACTGGTGGTCCACAACGACAAGAGGATGTTCGACACTTTAGCTCCTTGATAAATTCTGGTTTTTTGTGATAAATCATCCGCACTGCGCCATCGTCCATCAAAATCGGTGTCGAAAATTCAATGGTATCATCCTGCACCATCTCCGCACACCCTTCCATGTTATTAATATTTTTGATGTGGAAAGGGTGTTCCGCATCGAAAATTTCCCCCATAAGCTGTCAACCCCTTAAAATTCAACTTGTTTTAATTTTGTTAGTATTTCTCACCAATTTTGCTATCATTCTAAGCCCAGGGTTAAAACCGATCTTATCGTAGTCCAGTGAGATGTCATACTTTGCCCGGTACATTGCGATGAACTCTTTCTTTTCCTCCTCGGTCTTCACCTCCCCTGGCCACCCCGACGCCTCCACCTTTATTTTCAAAAACATCCTGACATACCTTTGAACAGTTGGGTGTCAAACTGTTCGTAATGATATGCCCATAAAACCCCGTGACCCTATATCCCTTCCAACGCCTTCCGCAATTCGATGGATGTAAAGGTGCCCAAAATAGCCTCTGTTCCGGTCGATGGTTGCAGCTCCTCACATCCTTTGCCCTCACAAAATTGTTCTTCGACCTTCTCGCACAAAGGCTGCAATTCGGAAAAAGTACATTTCATCAATGTGAAGGGGGAGAAAGGGTGGAGCAAATTCTTTGGGGGGATGACCTTCACTTTCAACAACCCATCATATGGGACATCATCGGGCACCGTCCAATTCACTTCGTACTTCCTGCTCCACTCATTTTCGGGACCCCAACAGGTATGGGGTATCTAAAAAAGAATATACTCTAATCATAACCACTTTTTTTACCATAATTCACAAAGGGGTAAAGGCTGATGATGTCAAACATTGATATTTCAATGCTTTCCGTCGCCTCCGCAAATAGACAAAACGGCATTGTCCCCCCCCTGTGTACGCATCCCTGGGATTAATCGGCCCTTTGTCCGGCACCCCTAGAAGAACTTCCTCATCTCCCTATTTTCTTTAATTCCTCTTTCACGTCACATTCCTAAAAAAATTGCTTAGAAGAGAAAAGGCGCCAATTCTTACCCAAACTTCTCCCACTGAAAAATTTTTACACTTTCTCTCAAAAACTCCTTCTCATCTCAGTTCGTCTTAAATTTTCCTCCATGCACTTCCCATTCGGTCCCACCGTCCAGGGCAAAAAACACCTGGGGCATCCGTGAAAAGCACACCCCTTGAAGCTCATATTTTATTTGAAAAATTGTTTATATTTACCTGAAACTCGATAATTTTTTTCTCCCCCGATGACACAGTCCACTTTCAATCCTCCAAATTCGATCTCCCCTCCGTTGCCCGCATGCCGCACTTTCCACCCCCTTTCTTTGAGCCAGCCATTCAAAGTATTTCACTGCGATTTTACTTTGGTTCTCCGCTCTTTCATATCCCCCCTCAGCATAATCGGAATATGCCTGTCCCCAGAAATTTCGCTGTGATATCTTCATCACTACCCCTGCATTGTCACGCTGTCCTTAATCACATCCTATCCCCCGTAATGTCCATAAATAATTGCCGGAACTTCAAAACTCCCGCCATCAGAATTTCCACATCATTTTCACAGTAAACTTTCAGCTGTTCCCCCCCCCTAAAATTTATTAAGGTGATGTACCGAAGGGTTAAGAAATGAAGAGAAAATGATAAATTGTTAAAGTATAAATAATAATTGAACTTAAATAAAATAAAATGAATTTTTTAACGCCATTGTTCCTAATTATTTTGGTGGTGGGCGGTGACGGTTGTTGTTGCCCTTCAAAGGAAGAAAAACAACTATTAGATAATGCCAGAAGATCTGTTGAAGAGGTGTTTAAGAACATAATTAGGCTAACTAATGAGACCAGTGAATTCTCTTTGTCAGCACATAATACAATGGTCGAAGCGCAAAATATTAAAGATAAAAATCCAGGGACGCCAGGTGTAATATTTTGGCATAATAAACTATTAAATGGGGTAAGACAAATACACTCCCAATTTGATAAAATAAAAAATGAAGAAAATAATTTAAAAAATATTAAAAAAGGCATGGAAAAATGTCTAGACCGGAAAGACCCTGTAATGTGTCAGGAATTAGCTGAAGATGCCATTAAATCTATCGAAATAGCCAGAAACTATAGGCACGAAATTGGTCAGATATATCGTAATGCTTATTCTCAGCCGGATTTAGGAATTGGCGACTTGGCCGAAAAAATAAAAGAAACAATGCGTGAAAGCCAACCACATATAGAGAGGCAAAGACCCGAAGCAGAATTCAGAGATGAATTTATTGCCTATAAAATATAAAAGAAAAAACAAAACAAAAAAATAAAAAATGACTATTCAAAAATCAGAAAAAGCGACTTCCATTTTGTTGGAAGCCGCTAAAAGAGAGACGGAGAGGGCATGGAGGGAAGTTGTCGGGCTGGCTGAAGAAGTTGGAGATTTTGCCAATTCTTCCAGAGAAACTCTTAACCGTGCGATTAGATCTCGAGAAAAAGCGCCATATGCCCCCGGTGTTGGAGAATGGTATGTAAAATTGTCAGACTCAATTTGGGAAATTTTTACTCTCCTGGACAAGGTTAATGGCGAAGTTGGAAAGGCTGAATCGGCATGGCGCGAGTTTGAACGGTGTAAAAGTCTTGACCATGCATCAAAGCTTGAGGAAAGGGCACTGCAGTCACAGAATGAAGCTCAAAGGCTACATTTAGAGGCCCGTAGGGTGCATTGCAAAATGGTGGAGTATGAAAACAAACTCCAGGCAATTGTCTGGGAGACTATACGTCGAGAATAAAATGATATAAATATTTACATTTAGATGATATGGAAAAGGAAAAAACAATTTGTTGACGAGATAGCGCATACCCTGACTTAACCCAATGACTTCCTACCATTGGGCGTTCGCACAATGACTTTTCCTTCCCATTGGGCGTACGCCCAATGACTTCCCTTCCCGTTGGGCGTACGCCCAAAACTTGCCTTCCCATTGGGCTTACGCCCAATGACTTTTCCTTCCCATTGGGCCTACGCCCAATGACTTTCTATACCATTGGGTGTAGGCCCAATGACTTCCCTTCCCGTTGGGCGTACGCCTAATGACTTCCCTTCCCGTTGGGCTTAAGCCTAATGAGTTTTCCTTCCCATTGGGCTTACGCCCAATGACTTCCCTTCCCATTAGGTGTTCGCCCAATGACTAAAAATTGTTTGTTTATTATTCGGCTACAATTATCGATAATAACAGCCAAGAAAAATAAGTAAAAACAAAAAAAGTTAAAAAATTTTATAAAAAGATTGGGCGAAAATATGGAAAACAATAAAGACCGGAAATATACAATAATCTTTTTCAAATCAAAAAGTTATATGATACGGGAGATTTAACAGAAGAGGTTCTGGTACAAATGTATGAGGAACGTTTTTATGATCGGGACTTGGGTCAGAGTACATAATAGTGGCGCGATTAAGAGTGGTAGAGACTCGGCAATTATTATTACAACAACGGTATCTAATTGAATGTGCTGTCCAATCTACGCATCTATGCCAAAAACTACATAGTTGTATGTATTTTCTCGGAATGAGTTCATTTTGGTTGTCGTGTAGGGGCTGATGGTTTGGGTAAATAGGGTCAAACCCTTTTTTGTAACACACATATTCTTTTCTTGCTATCTTCCATGCTTTTTCCGTCCTTGCGATCTCATCTTCCTCCCCTCCACCGTAAATTTTTATAGCGTGCAATTTTGCCAGTTCGTGTGCGTCGAAAGAGGCATATTGAAATTTCTTTATTTCAACTCTTGCATCAAGTCCATATGGTACCCATGATTTCGGTCCAAGGTTCCAGGCAATGGCACAATTTGTGCCCTTATTTAGAATAAAAATTTTCATAATATTACAAGTTTATAAATAAAATTTTACTGTGCTAAATCCAAAATGAATAGCGCCTGGAAGTGTTAGAATCCCTTCGCCGACATTCTGAACCTTAACCAGGTGCCTGTGAAATTCTATTCTAAAATTTCAATTCTACCGTTCGAACAACGCGAATTCCATTCTCCTCAAGTACTTTCGGGTGGATAAGCACTTTTTTTCTTCGTATGTATTCATCATTTTTTGAAAACTCTTTTACAAAAAAAGTTGCCGCAAGATTTTTAAATTTCAGGAAATCAGCAGAAGGAATACTATACCTAAAATTTTTTATATGTGATTCTATATCTTTTCTGGGCAATTCTGTTTTGTACCATATTGTTATTCCTTTCCCATTTTTGGGCATGAGTATGTTAATTGAAAACAAGTCGGCATTTTCTGTGTGCGCAGGGAAGAAGGCAGCTCTTCTCCTAAGGTATACATAAAAATCTGTGATGCCCGATACGGGTACACCGAATCCATTTGGGGTCGGTAGAATCTGATGCTCGAGCACACAGCCAAGCGGTGCCAACCAATTCTGGTCTTCTGGTTTCGGTGCTTGTTCTTGGGCATATTGAAAAAACATATTTT
Organism: Heterodera filipjevi; assembly: GCA_039877585.1. Lineage (NCBI taxonomy): Eukaryota > Metazoa > Nematoda > Chromadorea > Rhabditida > Heteroderidae > Heterodera > Heterodera filipjevi. Next base: position 1,351,032 of record JBDPZO010000006.1, on the reverse strand, counting down.
CCCCTGCATTCTCAATCATCTTCCAAAATTCCCTAAAATTTTTCAGTTTATATATTTTTATGATGTAACAGTATACATTTCATATTCCTCGATGGAGGCATTAGGCCAGTTCCCTCCAGACCCATATTGATCTAGAGACATTATATCTTCTTTCATGGTTTTGATTTTGTAGACGCCTGATATTTGTTTTTTTCGAACAATGTGCGACCTATATTTTAGAATAACCGAGTTCTTTAATTAATAGGAATGAAAAAAGATTGTTTTCCGCTTAACCATTCGTTCGATATTTTACACCATATCTTCTTTAGTCCATTTTTTGACGATTTTCTTGATTTCCTTATATTTTTTCTGTACCTCGCCCATTTGGAAAAGTACAAAACCCAACAAAAACCGAAACCTTTCTCCTAAAATTCGGCTGGAATTTTTGTAAAACATACATCACGTTGACATGGTCCGTTCTACAGTAATTGCATTTTGGAAGTATATAATCTTTTGGCACATCAAATTTGATCAATCCAATATATCTTGCCCACATATTAATTTCCAAAATTGTGTCCAACCATCTGTCAATTTTGTCAGATAGATCCTTTTTGGTCGGTTTAATTGTGTTAGCCCCATCAATATTTTCGTAGCATTGGGCAGGATTTGTCATTTTAGGTAATAGTGGGCAAATGTTTTTAGAATATATATTAACTATCAATTTGCTACGGGTTTATATAGTCTGAAAAATACATGGATGCAGATCATGGTTAAAAATTTGTCCAGACATCACACCGGTGGATATCCGGTTAACTTTACATTTTTTTTATATTTTGCATATCAAAATTATTTGAATGCAATGTTATGATCCATTTTTCGAGACATTTCATGCCTGTTTCCAATCTTTCTAAATTACAAACATTATTATTTACTAGATTTTTTATAAATTTTCATTTGTCGTGACATACCATTGGTGTTGCAAACATTATTTATTAATTAAATCATTTATAATGTTGGATTTTATAAAAAAATTAAAATGCAAAATTTTTATAAAATTATTTGTCGTGTCAATTATGGGGCTTTCATAATGTTTTTAATCCCATTACAAACATATATATTTATTAAATGCTTTTTTTCTTAAATTTATTTTTTATATATTCAATTTACCTCTTCAATAATTTAATTTTTTTTACTTTTTGATTGCCCATGTTTTTTTTTGCTCAAGTGCGTAGGATAGCGCAGCTTGAACATCGCATAAAATGAAGGACGTTTTTATGTTGTCTTTTACACTCCTAATTTCTCTTATTAAAGGTGGTTTGGGTTTTTGCTGCGCAAAATGTAAAAACGCAACAATGGCTCCCTCTTACTACCAAAAAAACGGGTCATTTTTACGTCCTTGGGATATTTGTGAAACGCGTTTTGGTTTTTTTGTTGCTCTAAATGTGAAATATTTTTGACTGGTCCCTTTATTGGAATATTTGGGCAAATGAATAGCGCAAAAAGACGTTTGGTGAGCGCTAATGTTGAGTCTTTATGGGAAATCACGTGAAAAAAGCAAGTTTCCATTGTTGTAATTTAAAAATGCGTTAAGACCTTAAATATAAATTGCCGTTAAAATTCGATTAGTTGTTTATATTTGCTCATTAATTTTATTATTTATCAAATCTTTATAAATTGTTAACGCTTTGTTCAAATATTTAAATATATTTTAAAGCAGTTTTTTTTGGTTTTAAACATGATTAGTATTCGTGGGACTGGTCGTCGTTACGGTATATGCTCCTTTTTTTATTGAATTAGTTTTATAATATTTTAAAGAAAACTCATCATATTGTTTTGATGCGCTTGTGCCGAATACTCGTTTCCCCTCTATTTTATATTTTGAAACACATATTATGGAAGGGTAACTTTGCATTAATAACTTTGTTCATTTTTGGTGTTTAAGAGTTGTTAGCGTTGGCCTTGGCTGTAGCCATATCAAAGAGAACGAGATAGTAGGGTGGACACCAAGAACTGTTGCCTATGATGGCGATGGCCAGCTCTTGGGATTCGATTATACTTGCGAGGCCCCTGCCGTTATACATGTCCCTCGTTATCATAACGGGGATATCGTTGGTTGCGGTGCCAACCTTTCAACCCGCGATGTCATATTCGTGGTTAATGGCGAAATACAGGGTATTTCTAAAATGTTTAGTCTTTGTCTTTTTTTTGTTTTTCTTTAACCGTATTTTCACAAATATACCTTCTTATTTTAAGAAACAACCAATCTAAAGGTCGATCGTGAGTGTACATTCCCTATTGTGACGTTGTGCGGACCTAACGCCGAAGCACAGATAAATTTAGGACCTGTTTTCATGATGAACATATCACGAGTTTTTTGAAGCGATAAACTAGGAAATTTAATGTGTTGTTTTTTTATTTTGAATTATGTTATTTCGATTTGAATGTTCGCGTTTTCTGTTGGATAAAATTTTGATTGTTTTCGAAAGACTATTGACCATTAATGATGATTATAACAAGGGTAGAGCGGTACCGGGGCGGGAAATCCTGGTTTTTTCAGTTCCCTGTCCCCCTCTACTCTAATTATACCAAAACAGGTATTTTGGCATACCGGTACAAAAAATATTGCGAATATGGAAAGAATTGAAAATACCTTGTGACATAGCATAAAACGATTACTAGTGCCATTTGTTTTGGTAAAACTTTGCCCATGTTTTTTTGTTATAATGTGTCATTGTTTAACATTTAGGCTCTTAATCTTTTTTATATGGTTTCCCTTTATTATGCAATGAAATATTTTTCATCTATTTTTCACCTGTTTATCCCTTCTTTTCACCTCTTTTCACCTGGTGAAATTTCACCTTCACACACACACACACACACACACACACACACACACACACACACACACACACACACACACACACACACACACACACACACACACACACACACACACACACACACACACGCACGCACGCACGCACGCACGCACGCACGCACGCACGCACGCACGCACGCACGCACGCACGCACGCACGCATTCACTCTCACTCTCACTCTCCCTCACTCTCATTCTCACTATTTCACTCGCTCTCACACTCACTTTCACTCTGACTCTCACTCACACTCACTCTCACACTCACTCTCACACTCACTCACTCTCTCTCTCTCATCCTCACTCTCACTCTCATCCTCACTCTCATCCTCACTCACACTCACACTCACTCACACTCTCATCCTCACTCTCATTCTCACTCTTTCACTCGCTCTCACACTCACTTTCACTCTGACTCTCACTCACACTCACTCTCACTCTCATCCTCACTCTCATTCTCACTCTTTCACTCGCTCTCACACTCGCTCTCACTCTGACTCTCACTCACACTCACTCTCACTCTCATCCTCACTCTCATTCTCATCCTCACTCTCATCCTCACTCTATCGCACTCACTCTCACTCTCTCTCACGCTCTCTCTCACGCACAAACACGCACACACACCCACACACAAACACACACACACACACACACACACACAAACACACACACACACACACACACACTCACTCACTCACTCACTCACTCCACACACACACACACACACACACACACTCGCTCACTCACGCACGCACGCAAGCACGCACGCACGCATGCATGCATGCAAGCACGCACGAACGAACACGCGCGCACGCACGAACACGTGCGCACGCGCGCGCACACACGCGCGCACTCACGCAAATATTTTTTAATCGACATGATGGGAGGGGGAAATTTTGGGCGAAAAGTGCAGAAAGAAAGGCGGGAGGGAGGGGGGGAGGGATTAGATGCTGGAGGGAGGGCGGGAAATTTGGGGCCAGATTTGTGGCCCTATACTACTAATATATTAAAATAAAATTTATTCCTTTTTTACCATGTATTCTCTGCTGCTCTCCATCGTCCCAATTGTCTGCTGTTTGCTGTGCTGTTATTCATCTCCAATTCGTAATAAAACTATTTCCGTTTTTAGGGAGTGACCCAATGCCTCCCAATCGGAACCATCAAATATTTTTCGGGTCTTCTAAACCTGAGACATGAACCTGGGGCATATTACACAAATTGTTGCAAGTCTCAGTCATATTCGTTTTAGAAAAAAATTTAGGAATGAGAAGGGGTGATAAACGTTAGAATGAACCTTTCTCTCTTGTTGTCAGGAAATCCCGGGCTTGTGATTTCCGCTATTTCCAAACACCTTGACATTTTCTCAACTGCTGCTGCTAATAATGCGGACGCGGGTACAGTATGCTCAACGGTAAAAAATACCGTAAATGAAATGCAAAATGAACTGTGCGCTGTTGATGATAAATGCCCGAGTGGAGGAGCAGGAAAAATTACAGAACAAATCAAACAACAGCTGACCCAGCCGACTTTGAGTAATATAACTATGAGAAGATAATAAGAAATCAAATTTAGGAAATGACTAAAAGAGTCATCATAAATACAAAAAATATAAATAAAATATTGTTTATTATTTCCAGGAATTTCATCACAGCAAAACGTGCCAAGCCCAAGCCGTTTTATTGCCGACCTTGGCAAGCTCAGCGCATTTGATCAAGAGATGAATTTCGAAAATTTCGAAGAAAGAAATTAATTTATAAGATTCTTATTGTTCTTTTTAGAATATTTTCTTTTTCTGTTTTCTATGGGAAATCATTTGAAAAATAAATATTTCATTGTGAAAATTTATTCTTAATAATGGAACCCAATTCAATGTGATCACAGTGGGCTATTGAAAAATAGAAAAAAATTAATTTTTGCTTCAAAACAAAAAAACTGACCAACCGGGGTGGTGGGAGGCATGGTTTCCGCGGGGCGAGAAAAATGCCGGGTTGGGTTTCGGGTCGGGGCGATCGGGAAAAGTCCGGGTTTTGGGCTTCGGGTTCCGGGTCAATCAAAAAATAAGGAATTTTTTTTTACAGTTTTTGCAGCAAATTTATTTTTATTTTATTTTTTTCCGGCAGCGCCTGTCGGCACCGCCGACCCTTCCGTTTTTTGAGGGTTTGAGAATTTTAAACCAATTCGAAAAATCTGAGTAAAGGCGTGCCCGGTGGTGCCGAGAGGCGCCGCCTTTGTGGGTGACTTTTGTTGCACGCTTAAACAAAATTAATCTTTGACAATTTTTTGTTCGGGAGGTATTTTCCGTTTTTATTGTATTTTAGTTAAGGAATTTTAATGAAAAAATCAAAATTCCCAAAATACTAAAAAATGTGGTTTAAATGTTCGATGAATTCGAAATATATAAAAATTTGTTCATTATTTTTTATTAAAAGTGGAATTCTTAAAAGTACATGTCAACCCCGACCTCAGGGTTATGGGTCGGGGTTGAGGGTCGGAGTTTTGTCGGGGTTGGAAGCATCGGTGTCCGGGTCGGGAAACCCCCCGAAAAATGAGGCCGAGGTCGGGGCGGGGTCGTGGTGGCAACCCTACACCTAAGGGTGATAATTGAGGAAAAAAAGCTAAAAGAACAAAAAAAAAAATTCAATATAAGATCCTTTCTTCAAAAACCGTGAAAAATTGCACTAAGAATAAAAAGATAAATTAAAATTTGTATTTAAATGAGATAATAGAATAAAAGCAAAAATTATTATTCCTGTCAATTTTTTGGCTTTTTTTTCAGTTCGGTGAAAATTGACATGTTTCGGGTTCATTTCGTCGGTAGCCCTGAGTTTCTCTCTTTGAAACAAAAAAATAAGCATCTTGGATAACACAAAGAATTCTTTCTATTAGCCTGTAAACTTTCGATTTCATTTAATTCTCAAAAAACTTATAGCTAAAAGTATATAAACTCGTTTTATAAAATTTAAGAAAACAATTGAAAACTTTGCGAACTTATTAAAAAATTGAAAAAAAATTTTTCAATTTGTATAGCTTAAGCAATAAAACGTGCATTCCGATATTTCTGCTAAGAGAATTAGTTGAACAAAAGTAAAAGATTTTCGTATTTTCAATTGGATTGATTTCTCCATTATGCAAAATAATACACCCAATGAAATATTTATTTTTTCAAAAGATGACTATGGAAAACAGTGAAAGGAAAAAGATTTTTTTTTTAAATCAATAAAACATTATTATTGTAAGGCGTTTCCGTTCTCGTAAAATTCACATGAATAAATATTTGCGAAATTCACCAATTTTGGTAAGCGTTAACTTCGTTTTATTTTTGGTCAGAATCCACGTCGAATACGCAAATCACAAATAACTAAAATATGGAGTATTTAAGCTTCCATCAAGACTAACACCATAACATATTCAAAAAAAATTATATTTTAAATTTATTCAAATAAAATTTATTCCTTTTTTACCATGTCTTCTCTGTTGCTCTCCATCCTCCCGATTGTCTGCTGTTAGCTCTGCTGTTATGCATCCCCAATTCGTTATTTTAAAATTGGATTATATAAAACCATCAAAATTATACCGTATCTAAAAAAAAATTCGCGACAAGAATATGCATATATGTTTTGTTTGTGAATTTTTGATTTGTCTTTAATTATTTTTGTTTATTATTTATTTATATATTTAAATTTGTTCTTTTAATAATTTATTTTTACTCTAATAGTGATTATGCTGGGCGAAAAAAAAAAACACTAAAATTAGTAAGCCAAAAAATTCGCATTTTGTTTTTACCTTACTAAAATTATTGTCGTAATTTAATTTGTATTTTCCAAAAGAAAACGCATTAATTCCTATATTTTTAATTCGACGAAAAAAAAATATTTTGGTTATGATACTTAGCAATGAAGCTCGGTTCTGATTTTGTGAAAATAAAAACATTTATTTTTCAAATTTGCCAAGTTTTGTCTGAATACAAAATATCGTTTTATGCCTAGAATGAAAACGCAACTTCCTTTTAAATTATTTTCTTTCAGCCCCACTTTTGTAATGGTCTCCACAATATTCAAAGACTTTAGGGTCGGCAACCACACTTCTTGCGCTTGGCATTTTCTGCGCTGGAAAGAATAAACGGATTATTTTATTTCATAATTTTTGGAAATTTTTCTTTTACTACCTTTGCATGGGTATTCAAATTCCACTTCCGGAATATCAATTTGCAATTGCCTACCAATGCAGTCAATGTAATCTTTTCGAAACTTAAATTGTTCTTCCAGTTTCCACCAATCAAATTTTGGCCTTATTTTTTGTTTATAACCTTGGCCCCATTAGAACAAATAAAACACATTAATATGAGGTAATAAACAAATAACTCCAAACTATGTTCAAATATCGTACATAATTCCAAAAAATTTTAAATTTTATGCCTTTAAGGATGATGATTAAAGGAAAAATATTTAATAAAGAAATACCCAATATAAGATCTTTTGTTAAATAAAGTGTTTATTGATTGTACCAAGATAAAAAGACTAATTAACATTTGAATTTAATTGAGATAAATGACCCTATTTTAAGAATAAAGTCAAAAATTATTACTGTCAAAAATTTTCTGTCTTTTTAATTATACTAGCGGGGTTAGCGCCTTCGGCGCATCCCCCGCTAGGTAGTACGAATGTGTTGTGAACAGTAATAAATGATAATACTAATAGGGCTCGGCCGCTTCGCGGCCTCACACCCTCTTTTTGCATTTCTGAAGCTTTTTCGCTTTTGGCCTAACCTTTTGGTTAACCTTTGGCAAAGTTAATCCATTCTTTTTCCTCGTCTTTTCAAAACATGGGAAACTTTAGTGTGGCTTTAAGGTACTGAGACACATTAATGTGGATTCATAACAACGCAATAATAAATAATCAAGTATCACCAACAAAACATAGGGCACAACGAAGTTTTTTTTAAATCTGGAACACTATAATAATACAACGAAAATAAAAAAGAGATATATGGAATTTATCAAATAATAAAAAATAAACAATGAAATTTATCAAAGAAAAAATGATCATTAATGAAAAAAAAATTAGCGACAAGTATATTCAGGAACATTGTGACAAATGTATTCGTAACAAAAATAACACACAAATGAACAACTAACATCTGTTACTCTAATATTTCTATACAAAAAACAGACATGTGTGACTCAAACCATTAAGTAACACATGTGTGTCTCTAATTTTTCAATAATATATTTCTTGAAACATACAAAAAACAGACATGCGCAATCAAGGGCATAAGAAACATAAAATACTAAGCAACATATGTAATTTTTAATTATTAAATAAACATTTGTCACATATGCTTTAAAAATTCTTCATAAAAACAAAACTGACCTCTTCATCGTTATAAAATTTAATTCCTTTTCATCGAAATTTTAATTCCTGTTCATCGTTACAAGTTTTCTAATCCAATTTGTAAAACATCCTCCAAATGGTAACACAATTGACGTCAAGAAATGCTTAATACAGGGAAAAAAAACAATTGCGTTATTTTTAACTCTTCTCTTTCATTTACTACTATTCATGACAAAACTAAATTCTGTTCATAAACAAATAACATAAGCAATAAACAATAACTAATATTTTTTCAAACATTAATTGTAATACAATAATTCTTATAAAACAAAAGTCAAACAAATTCTTTTTTTAAGACTGAATTTGCAATGCAAATGAAAAAAAAGCAAAACCAAACATTTCCATTTTTCAAATACATTTTTAACGCTAAATTCAAATTATAACGCCACACATTTTCCGACACACAAACATTCATCTTTATTATATTAGATTTTTTCGGTCTAATTTCATCGGTTGGTTATTAGTTTCGTTTTCGGTTTATGAAGATTTATTTTCCGTTTCTCTTCTTTTTTCATTTAGAAAGGCTTTCTTTTCTTTTTTTTTGCTATAATTTTTTAGAATTTACTAAATTTTTCGAAATTTTACAGGTTTAAAAACATTTTAGGAGCGTTAATTTGGGAATTGGTTTCGCTAATAATCAACGATTGAAAACAACGTGCGGTATTTAAAAATATTAACAAAAAAAAATGTTATCAAGGCCTGGGGTTTTATCTGAAAAAATATATTTTATAAAATCTTTTTTCACTATTTTGATTTTTAGTCAACCCCGGACTTAACTAATAAATAAATAATAGGGCGCACCAAAAGTTTTGTTTCTTTTTTTCATCAAAAAATTAATCATTATAACCGCTAGTTTAATCATTATAATTAATTGTTCCGCGACGGTGCCACTCGGCTGGCTTCGACTCGAGGTGCTGTTGGCACCCATTCTCGACCTCCGTCCAATTCCCAAAATGCCGCCCGTGCAGGAATTGTGCCATTGAGCAAAAAAGGTAACGAGATCATGGCGAGGGTCGAAGTCGAACCAAGATTTTTTGTTGAGGGGTGAAGAGATTATATCATTTTAACTAAGATGAATTGTGCCGCGGTAAGATATTGTCAGCAAAAAATTTTAGAATTGCTAAAAGCGGAAACAATTTGTACGAAATTTAAATTGAAAAAATAAAATATTCTTGTACATTTTGAATTGAATTCTATTTTACGTTTTTCAATAAAGGACCATCTTTATTAGCAACAACATTTCTAAAAATAACAACAATATTATTATTTTTTCTATGAATGTCTTAGTTTTTTTCTGTTTCAAAAATCTCTGTTTTCCTAGGAAAATTCAGCATCCTTTCATTGACCAAATGCGCTGAGTTTGCCAGGTTCGGCAATCACACGGCTTGGGCTTGGCACGTTTAAATGCGCCGAAATTCCTTAAAATATGAATAAAATAATTTTATTTTTAATTTTATAAAAAAATTTTCTTTACCGTTGAATGGATATGCAAATGGCACTTCCGCAGCATAAATGTTCAACTTTTCACTAATTTCTTTAATGACACGACTTTGCTGCTCAAATTGTTCGCTCAGTTTGTGCCATTCTGCGCCTGTGCCCGCGTGGTCAGCGACAGACGCGGCCAAGTCGAACATGGCACGGGCAAAGCCCAAATGGTAGGAGCACACGTCATCATTGGTGATCACCATTTTCAAATGTTCTTTATAGGAAGTCAGCCAAAAATTATTTTTCATGGTCATATGCTATGGTACCACTAATGACTCATTAATTATCCCATAAATTTGGTTTGGTCTCATCTCTTTCAACTAATTACACAATTACCGAATTTGGTCAGCTGTTGTTTGATTTGTTCCGCAAGTTTCTCTGCTCCTCCGCTTGGACATTTGTCACCAGCAGAAGATAATTCTTTTTGTATTGCATTTACAGTATCATTTGCCGTTGAGCATACTGTAGACTCGTCTCCACCGAAAACAGCAGCAGATGAAAAAGTGTCAATGTGTTTGGACATGACGGCAATCACATGCTGACTGCCGGGACAGCATGGCAATTCTAAAAAAACAAAAAATCAAATAAAAAATTGACAAAATTTTAATGAAAATTTTAAAAATTAAAATAAGAAAAATTCCTGGCGATAAACAAAAAAGATACAAACAAACGGGTATCACCTCTTTAACTGCTAAAAATTTTTTTAACAGAATCTGATAAAGAATTTCAAAATTTGCATAATTATGCCCTAGGTTCATATCTAAGAATAGTTGACCAAAAATTTTTGATAGTTCGAATTGGGGCATTGGAAGACTCCCGCCGAAAATAGAAAATAGTATTATTACGAATTGGCAATGTATAACAGCAAAGCAAACAGCAGATAATTAGGAGGATGGAGAGCAGCAAAGAAGACATGGTAAAAAAAAAGGAATTTTTATTAATTAAATTAAATTAAGTATAATTTTTGACAATGTTTTAACGTTAGTTTTTGTGTTCGTTTAAATACTGCCCATTTTCTTTATGTACTTTCCTTATTCGAAGTGGATTTTAACAAAAACAACAACAACAAATCTTTGTAACATTTACGGAAATTAGTGAATTTTACAATTTATTCATGTGAAATTCAGGAGGGCGGAAATGTCTGACAAAAATATTCTATAAAGTTGTTGCAAAGAGAAAGAAAAAAATTTTATAGACAATTTATTTTATTGAAAATTAATTTCTATTTTAACAAAATTCCCTTGCAAATTTTGAGCTTTTTATGGTCTTCGCTATTTGATGAATCATCACATAAATGTGTGTCTATAATATAATTCAGAAAATTATTAATTTTTTCTATTTTTAAATTTTCAAAATGATCCCTTCTTAAAAATTGTTCATTCAAAATTTGGTGTGCACCGTATGTCGTCGTCAACTACGGTTAACCGCCAAGCGTTCAGCTACAGCACTAAGACATTCAGTCTTCTTGGGCAAACAGTCGCATTGTACCGTATATTGTTTGCCGCTTTTGAGTTCCAAAATTAGATTTTTGGGTCAAAATAAGAGCGTTTTTTAAACATATTCCAAAGCTCAAATTGTGTTTTTATGCAACAAAATCATCTGTTTCAGCATATTTGTTATCGAGGGCACAGTTTTTTAGCTATTGGGCTTTCAAATGAGACATTTTTAATTTTGAAAAGTAAGAGTTGGACAGTGCCGCTAGGTCCTCCGGATGAAATTTGAAAATTTATGGTCAATTTGTTAACAGGTTTTCCTCAAAATGGACTATTTCAGTCCTATTTTGAAAATTTTCGGGTTAGAATGTCCAGTGGTGGGTGACTAAAAATCATAAAAAATTCATCAGTCTGCTCTATAATTTCATTTGCCAACCTATTAAAAAGAGAGATAAATGGCTTTTTTTGGCCCAAACCATAATGGGCACGGATCAATAATGCGCTGAAATTGTTATAAGTTTTTTTCTTTTCTTTTTTTTTCGGGTTTTTAATGTTTATCAAAAGAAAAGATAATGTATTTCCTATAAAACGCCCAACCTGAAATAGAATCCACCGTACATCACTCATTTTGCCAAACTCCATTCCTGAAGGAATGGCTTCAAAAAACAATGAATAATTTGTTTTTATTTATTATTAAAATTTTTATAAAATTTCGTTAAATTGAAATGAAGAACCATCTTTATTAGCAACAATATTTTTTAAATCAAAATGTCAACATATTATTATTTTAAATTAATTTGTTTGGATTGCAGGTGCTGCACTGGATGGAGAATGTAAAAGAGTCATCTTTATGAGCAACAATATATTTACTAAAATATTATTTGTTCATAGCAATAATATTATTGCATTTTTTAGGAATTTTTATTTTTTCTGCTCTCAAAAGTCTTCGCCTTCCTCGAAAAAATCGGCATCCTTTCCTTAGTTAAATGCGCTGAGTTTTCCAGGCTCGGCAATCACTTGGGTTGTACTTGGCACATTTTTGTGGGCAGAATTTCATGATAAATATTCAAATATTTAATGTAATTTGCACTTTTTTTTAATATTGTAGCAACATTACAAAATGTGTAAATTTTCTAAAAATTAGCAATTCTCGCTAAGAAATTTTTGAAAATTTGTCTAAAAAATTTTATAAAATACCACCGAAATCCTGTCGGGATCTAGTCCTTTTCCGGGTTCTAGCATCTTGTACTACGCCTTCGGGGAGACAGATTATTAATGATCTTTGACGATGACGTGAGCCAAAAAAATCTGATCATTTGAAGTCTAATTAGAATGGGACTCAAATGGAAATTACCACTTTTCCCATTTAATCCTTGACTGTCATTTCTCTGTTTATTTAAGTGCTGTCCCTTCCCCCATCCATTGCCATTCTTCACTTGTATTACATTTTGTGTTCTTTCCATTTAATTGATTGCCCTCTGCATTTAATTGTATTTTATATATTAAGAAACTTTCAAAGTTTTTATTCATTGCAATAAATTGTTATACAACTGTTGCATCGGACACAACAACAACCTCCGCACCACAAACACCGATATCCTTCTTGTTTAATTTCTTTATTTTATTCATCATTAAAATTTAAAATTTTTGGCACGTCATAACTCGGCACTCAGACTCATTTGGCAAAAAAAAATAAAATTTTTCTTAAGAACCTAGGGGGTGCTCTACCCACCCACCAAGTTTCATTCCGAAAATGCCACGGACATTGAGAACGAACCTTCCTTTGTAAGAAAAAACTAAAAAAATACATTTTGGAGGAAAATGTGGTTTTATTAAGCTTTTACTTGGTGTTCAACTCTTCACCACGTCACAGTAATATTTTCTTTTATTTCTATTATATTTTCCAAAATTTTTTTAAATCGATTCTGTTCTGATCTCTAATTTTCATACAAAAAAAAAAATGCTTTTTCCGTTTAAAAAAATTTTCACTTATTTTTATCAAAATTCTCGGTCTCGAGTCGAGAATTTTTTCGGGTTTTTTGGGTCTAGTTTCTCGGCTCTCGAGTATCGGGAAATTTAGGGTCTCAAAAAGCTCTAGTAACTCTCAATTCACCTTAAAAATGTTTCCACTACTTTTAAATGTAAAAAAGGATTTTTAATATTTTTTTTTTTTTGCTTTATTTTTCAAGTAATATTAAATGATGTTATTTAATAAATTTTAGCCTGCAAGTTTATGCAGGAGAAATAGTGTGGCATCATTCTGAAAAAGAAATAATGCATTGTGAAAATAGAGCATATATTTTACCGACTTTCCTCTTTTCTTTTTGTTCCTATTTTTAAAAAAATGTTTAACTTTTTCTACATATAAGTAAGTCGTGCTGGGTCGTTTCATAAAAACCGCCACTATGGGCGTTTCTTAAATCCGCCATTTTTACTGAATTTTCGACTAAATCAAGTCATAACTTTTCTCAGAAGCAACCAAATTAAACAATCTTGGTATTTTAAGATAGCACTTAAATTGCTCTATTAGCTTGCTAAATTTCAAAAAATTTCATTAAGTTAAAAAAAAAAATTGGAGTTTGTAAAGGATAGTATAAATTTGTATTTCTTCTGTTTTATAAAAGAAAGAATTTGAAAGATTTTTTTTTTTTTAAATTTTGAGTGCATGTTTATAATGAAATGATTTTTTTTTGAGTTTCAAAAAATAAAATTCGGAACTCAGAATTGCGAGGGTTCAAAAAATTTCGGAAATCGGAATTCCATGACATCCCTGGTACCCAGTCCTGTTATTTAGTGAACTGCTAATCGGTTTATATGGTGGATGTAAAAATGGGTGCAAATTTCTCTTAAAATGCCTTTAATTTAACAGTAGGGAAATAGCCAAGTTTGATCTATGCCGGCAAACAGCTTAGGACAGGCGAACCTTGGCCGAATACAACACATCCAAAAGGAGGCCACGGTGCCCCTTGTACTACGCCTTCGGGAAGGCGGATCAATGATGAACTTTGATGATTACGTGCTCTGATCAGAAAGCGTTGGATTAAGCCAAAAAAAAAACTGATCAAGAATACTAGCTAAAAGAAATAATAACAATTTTTGGTAATTAAATTCTAATATGAATTTAAGGAAAAAAATATTTTTTGTTGCAAGAATTTTTTAATAGATAATTTATTTTGTAAATTTATTTCAAATATCACAAAGATTTTTGTGGTTTCTCGCCAAAATTTGATGATTTAGAACTAAAATTTTTTTTCGTATTTTTGACAAATGCAAAAAAACCTTTATAGACTCTCTAAAAAACGAAAAATAAAACTAAATTATGACATCATTCCCTCCATACTGAGTATCTTTTTTGGACACAATGGTTCTAAAATCATCTTCTTTGCTTTGTGAGGAACAAAAAAATTATTTCGTATTTTTGACAAATGCAAAAATTTTGGTAATTGAGCGTTTCTTCAAAAATGGCTACAATCTGTTTACAATTCAGACCCAAGTATTCAAAAATTGAGCTTTTTGGGGAAAAGGTGTTAACAAAACAGGCATAAGTTCAAAAATACCTCCATTAGCGTAGTTTTTCTATTAAAAAGTCAAGATTTAATATACTATTAAAATATTACAAAAATAAAAAATTTGTAAAGCATAAAAAGGTGCGAGTTTTTGTGCAAGCTGACTCCAACCGAATGCAACCGCCACACGATTCGCATCGTCACGGCACATAGACATACCCCGAGCACTCTGCCGACTACTTCACAGTAGTATCTCACAGTAGACCCCACGGGCCTTACGTCTCTTTATTCCGGCTTGCCGCAATACTGAATGACAAGGGAATACTGGGGCCACGCCAGCGGGCAAACTGCACTGATGTTGTGCAGTGAGCATTTTACTTATATGTAGAGTAAAAATGTTTTTTTTTTGTTAATAGGGTTAACAAGGAAAGAGGAAAGTGGGCAAAATATATGCAATATTTTCACTCTGCACTCGTTTCTTTTCCAAAAAGATGCCCCACTATTTCTCCTTTGTTATTAAGCGCATAAACCTACCAGCTCTAATTTATTAAAGTAATTCATTTAATTTTATTTGAAACTGCTTATTTTAACAAATTTGTTCGGAAAAAAACACCAATTATAATTTAATGTGTTAAAAAAGTTCTTCTTTGTTATATTTTAAAGTAGCAGAATTTTTTTGTTGAATTTGAGAATTTTTAGAGAAAATACCCTGGTTAAATTTTTATATTTTGTATCAGTTCAAATAATTTTTATTAAAAAAACCTTTGTGTGGGTACGGTAAATAAATTGAAAATATATAGGGTGCGGAAAAAGTTCCCGTACTTTTTTAGAATCAATTTTTTGACAATTAAGCGGCGTAACCCGGATGAAAACAACCGAACTACATGCACTAGTTCAGAGCTCATTGAATTTCAAGCCATTTTCGCTATTTCCCTACTGTTAAATTAAACATATTTTAAGAGAAATTTGCACTCATTTTTACATCCACCATATAAACGATTAGCAGTTCACTAAATAACAGGACTGGGTACCAGGGATGTTATGGAATTCCGATTTCCGAAATTTTTTGAACCCCCGCAATTCTGATTTCCGAAATTTTTTTGGGCGTCGTTTGACATCCCTGCTTGGTACCATTGTTACGTGCAAAAAGCACTGTTGGTAAATGACCGTTTTTTGAAGCAATCGGTTTTAGGCCACTTAAACCTGAGCTCTTAACTCTAGGCGTTTAACTCAATTAATTTTTCGGTTTGGTCATTGTTGAAGCAACAGCTTACGCGGATACAGTTCACGTCAATAGAAGTTCTAAAAACTGCATTGGAACGTGCCTTGAGTGCTTGTATCTCGGCCAAAGGAGAAAATTAAAGTGGGATTTTCCGGTAATATTGTCTATTGTTTTTTTATCGAGAAATTAATTGGAAAATAATTAAAAAGCAATTTTATAATTAAAACCTATATAAAAAAAAAGTTGTTGCAAAAGCAAGCATAATCAATTTCACATTTTTTTTGAACAAATTCTGTATTCAAAAAAATAGGTTTAGAATTATGGCAAGAAAAATGAAACATAAGGGGTAAAATTCTTAAAAAAATTTGATAAATCCTACGGGTGTATTTTTTGGAAACTCTAAAAATCATTTCATTATAAATTCAAATTACTATTAAAAAAAAACCTTTCAAATTGTTTCTTTTTATAAACAGAAAAATACTATTTTATACTATCCTTTACAAACATGTCAGAAAAGGGTACCAATATATAAAAATAATTGTTGTACAGTTTCAGTTAGAAGAGTTACAGTATTCGTTCACAACAGGGAAAGGGGGTGGAGGACAGTAACGCGAGGGATTCAAAGTTTAAGAGAGGAAAAGAGTAGCGATAGATAATGGGAAAATAAGACTTCAGAGAGTTTGAGAAGTGACGAGAGTTTGGGTTCAAAAAGTTTAGTTGGTCTTTTTCTATCTGTTCTTCATTTGTCAGGTTCTTTTTGTTGCAAATTGTCAATGATTTTTACCAACAAGTTTCTTGAGAGGTGAAAGCAATTTTTCAGTCAGTTGATGCTTCTGTAAAGAAATATGTAGTTGAAAATTTTATTCATTTATTTTTATTTTTTTATTTACTTTTAGAATATTTTCCGCTTTGCGTTCTTCTAATCCTTTCATATCAAAATATAGAAAACATTTTCCACACTTTTTGCACTTATAAGACGAATAAGAAGGACGTTTACAACTTAAAAATAGTGAAATGAAAATTTTTGAACATTGGTTCCTTAATTTATTATTTGTTTACGAATGACCTGCAATAATGATGATCTTCATCAGTTCTTTGTTTGCAGCAGTAACATTGTTCGGTGCTACAGTTAGCACATGTTATCTAGGCAAAAATAAATAAAATCAAAAAATATGATCTAAGCTTTAAGCTTGCGCAGCCCTAGGCTTGGGGCCCGTAGTTTACATATATTTGCTTTTTTCTATTTTGTTTTTTTCGTTTTTACTTTCTTTTTTTCGCTGGAAGCCGAAGCGTCCCGAACCCATTTACAGGGGTACCGAACAAATTTGTCATAATATAATTAAGTTTTACGAAAGTTGTAACCATAAAAGTGGGAAACTACACTTTTTGTCCATAATTAATTTTTTTTGAATTTTGTAAGGCTAGTGGAACTAATCAAAAGCTATCGGATGATGATATATATATTATGCTGGTTAGTTCTGATTATTTTTAGCAATTTATCAGGAATTTACTTCGGAAAATCTGTAAAAAATTGCTGATTTTTAAAAAGCACAATGTGACGGAATTATGAAACGACCCAACACGTCTTGAATACATGTAAATATATAAACTATGTTTTATTTAAATATAGATTTTTTCCATACATGATTACAGCCGCTTTCTTTTATAAATTCTAAATTGCATTTAATACATTTATGGTTCAATTTATTTAATTTTTTGTCTCTGAATTTATTATTGTTTTTAATTTTAATTTTTTTAAAAATATTACAATTTGTTTTCTTTGTGTTTGGCAAATTGATCACAGGTCAACTCGGCATGTTTCTCTTCCCATTTCAGTGCGCATTTGCGACACATTTCAAAAGCGCAGTGGGGACACCGAAGATTTAAAGGCGTATCATTTTGGCCATCAATGTTAAGACGAATTTCGTTTTTACAATTACGGCACCTACAATTTTTTAAATTTTAAATAATTTGACGATTTTTTTTTCTAAAAAAAAATTACTCTAAAAGCCGTATTTTCCCTGACAAAACATCACACAATTTTTCCAGACCAATAATTGAATTTGACTCATCAGGAAGAAGATCTTTTAATTGTTCTTAAATTTGGTTTTATTTTTAATGATAGCATTCATTATAATTATTCCTACGCCAAGTGATTGGATTTTCACAGCTCATGCATTTTAGTCCAAGGCAATTTCGTGCGAATAATATCGTTTTTTGATGTGCCGCATTTATGAACTTTTTAAGGCATACAGTGCAGATTGGATGCGATTCGAAAAATTTATAAAATTTAAATATTTTTATTAACTTTGCTAGTATTATTTCTTTTTATTGTATTTGTATATATTTATATCTTTATTGTATTTATATATATATATTTATATAATATATTTTAGGAATACTTTCTATGCATATTTATATTTAAACATTTTTTTAACATTTGCCTTTTTATGCCTTACCTGTTGTGCTGCCATCAGAAGTTTTGTGATCAAAAAAAGTGAGCTGTGCATCATTAACATCTTCATAGCAAATTAGGCATTCTTTATGAAATTTGATTTGTTTGGAAAATTATGTCACAAATTATTTTATTTTTTAAATATTCTACTACCATTCCATAATGTGACGCGGTTCCAAATTTAATTAATGCAACTCCACCAATACCCTGGGATGCCATTTTGCCCCTACTTAGAGGGTCTTTCCCCTATTTCTAGAGTTGGCCTTATTTGCCCCTATTTGGCCCTATTTAGTCTTTGCATTTCTTTATAAAAAATGCCAAATTTTATGTTTTATTCTTCACTTTTTGCGATTTCCTAACTAAAAAATGTCAAAAAATGGACCTTTTTACACAATTTTTCTCTATAAATTTATTCAATTTCTCAAAAATTCCCCCGGCGGCGCCTATCGGCACCGCCGGACAACTTTTACTTTAGATTTTTTCAAATTTTGGCTTAAAATTTTTACAATATTCTTAAAAGCGAGCCCTCCCGAATTTAAAAAAAAAAAGTATGCTCCTTTTTTGCCCATCTTTTGAGGTTTGATGCGGTTTCAAATTTCACTGATGCACCCTACCGATTATGTTCTATTTAATAAATTTGCCTTACTCTTCGAACTTTTCGGTGGGCCATGGCACTCGTTAAGCAACAGCATAATACAGAGGACAAGCCTGGAGCATTTCTTGGCAAGGTGCAACTGCTCCATTTCTGATGGGTTTGATTTTGAAAATCTGTCTTATTGGGCACTGTTTCCAAATATATTTGAGGCACCTTTTTCTATGATGAAAAAATTGGCATTAGCACAATGCCAACATTCGATCAATGCGCCGAGCCCTTATGTCGTAACAAAATTTTATTGCTTACCCCCTGTCCATGCCTTAGTTCTCTATAGTTGTAAATATTTTGTCTTAACAGTCTTCTCCCCTGAATATTGGCATCTCTTTAATAATGGGAGCCTAACATGGTTATGACTAGGGATGCAGAAAATATGGAGTAAAAATCGCGAAATATGGCCATAAAATATGGTCTTAAAATCGCAAAATATGGACATAAATATGGAAAAATGCCAAAATATGGACAAATATGGACCAAAATATGGGCATAAAATTTTATCAAAATAGTGCAATTTTTTCAAAAAAAAATTAGCGTTGTTTATAATTGCAAATGAGATATATTTCCAAATTTTGGGGTGAAAAACGCATTCGACATCAATTTTTTTGATCATAAATATAGAAAAAAAATTAGAAAAATTTTTAGAAAAAACTCGAATTTTCTTTATTTTTGAGGGCATTTTTTGATAATTTTTAAGAATTTTTTTAGAGAGGTATTTTTCGTTTTTATTGCATTTTCTCATGAAATTTTCCAAAAATGCCAAAATATGGACATAAAATATGGGCAAAATGCCAAAATATGGACAAAATATGGAATATGGACATAAATCGCGAAATATGGAAAAATATGGAAAATATGGATTTAAAAAACCATCCTAGAAGCTTCAAACCAAGCTAAAAAGACGTTTTTCGTGCGTTTCATGCCATTACAAGTTCAGGAAAAAAATATGGATTTCCATATTTTCTGCATCCCTAGTTATGACATTTTACTCTCATGCCCCAATGATGCATTGATTTTAATGCAGAGAATGTGCAAATGTCAACGTTATTCTTTATATAATAATAAAGAATTAATATGAAATAATATTTTTATATTCCTTTTTTCTGTAAATGGTAATGCTGGGTCGTTCCGTAAAATCCGTCATTTTTATAGATTTCCTACAAAAACTCGTCAGAACTTAAGGAATTTTTAATTCGAAAAAACTAATGTGGGAAATTAGTAAGCTAAAAGAGAAAATCAAGAATTATCGAGTGTACCAAGAATTTAATCTGATTGGTTTAAGCTATTATCCTCAAATTGTAAAAACATGCGGACTCCAAAGGGTTCCCCGCTCGCGTGCTACTCTAGTTTAAATTTAATAAAATTGCCTTTATTCAAACCTTCTTTTAATAATATATAAATATATATAAATAAATAATAAATAAATAATATATATATATATATATATATATATATATATATATATATATATATATATATATATATATATATATATATATATATTATTATATTTTAAATTTGTAATGAATTCAAAAATGCATTGTATAAATTAATTTGCTTAAATAATGATAAAAAAGCAAAAAATTTATTTTGTTCATCTGCCAATGGTATTTATTAGGGCTGCTCGGTAATACCGATACCCAGTACCGAGTCGATAAAAGTACCGGGTTTTTTTTGGTACCGGAACCGAGTACCGGGTTTTTGGTACCGACTACTCGGTACTTTTTTACAGCCTTAATGATTGGGCTTTGAAATACCGTAATAATCAGGGCTCCCAAATGTGAGGATTTACATTTTTGTGGCTTTTGATTGGGTCAATGATAGTTTATTTTTTACTGAAATGATCATTTATAATTTTGTGCCTTTTTAAAAGACTTGATGATTTTCGGGCTTTTTTGATAAAAATCTTTAAAAATGGCCATCTTTAGGCCAATTTGCCACCATTTTTGGGATTGCCACCATTTGCCACCATTCTGAAAAATAGGCTCCCAAACCCTCAAAAATTAAACGTTTTTTTGGCTTATTCTGTTTAGAAATTTTAAAAATTTTTTCAATATTTTCCCGGCAGCGCTTATGACTGCCGGTCCACGTTAACATAAATTTGAGCTAATTTTAATATCACAGTAGAAAAATAGGCCAAAATGCAACCCCGGTTTTTATTGTTCCGGTGATTATTTTTATTTATTACAACCCTGATTTGCTCCAACTTGTGAGACACAGTGAAAAATATAACATTTGAAAACTTATATGCATTTTTCAACGATTTTTACGCTAAAAAATTAACGTTCCATCTTTTTGCCACCATTTTAAAATTTTTGCCACCATTTTAATTCATGCGGTACCATTTTTGAACTATATAAAACCGCCAAAATGGGTTTGCGCGTTTTGTAAAACGGCCAGCGCATTTCGTAAAAAAGCCATTTATTTACTAATTTAAAGTAGTGTTTTTTAGTAATTTGAGACTTAAATTTTCTTTAGGTATAGTCAGGTGTAAAAACATTGTAAAAGTAGGCCAAAAATGTAACTCCGATTTTGATTGTTCCGGTGATTACAATTATTTATTTTTTCGTTTTTTTCAATTGGATTCCTCTTTTATGTAAAATTATACACCCAATGAAATATTTATTTTTTCAAAGGATGTCCATGGAAAACAGTGAAAAAAAAAATGATTTTTTTTTAAATTAATAAAAAATTAAAAAAAAAAATATTATTATTGTAAGGCGTTTCCGAATCTCGTAAAATTCACATGAATAAATATTTGCGAAATTCACCAATTTTCGTATGCGTTAACTACGATTTATTTTTGTTCATAATCCACTGCGAATAAGCAAATCACAAATAACTAAATATGGAGTATTTAAACTTCCATCAAGACTAACACCATAACATATTCAAAAATTATTATATTTTATATTTATTCAAATAAAATTTATTCCTTTTTTACCATGTCTTCTCTGCTGCTTTCGGTCGTGCCAATTCTCTGCTGTTTGCTCTGCTGCTATTCATCCCCAATTCGTAATAAAACCTTTCATACTTTCGGAATTGAATTCAATGCCGCCCTCCGAAACAGAAAATTTTTTGGTCTATCCTGAACCTGAGACATGAACTTATGGCATAATTACGCGTTGTATCAGTCAGCTTCAGTTTTAAAAATATTTTAGCAACTGGAGAAGAGTAATATATCCGTTAGGATTGATCTCCATTGCTCGTTGCTGTGAAAATTCTTTTTTATTTTTTTTTTCCCAAAAATATCCATGTCAAATTACAGGAACCGAACACATCCGGACAGCCAACTTTAGAACCTCATAACTTTTTCCAACCTTGATCAATTTTTCAATATAATGTTCCTTTTGAATTTTTTAGAATTCCCATGCTGTGCCGGCAGTCAGCATGTGATTGCGGTCATGGCACAACACATTGACTATTTCTACACTGCTGATGCTTTTAGATGGGAGCAGGCTTCAGTATGCTCAAATGCAAAAATTCTTGCCAATGAAGTACAAAAACAACTGTCCGCTGCTGGTGAAAAATGTCCTATGGGAGGAGCACGAATAATTGCGGAACAAATGAAAAAACAGCTGACCCCGTCAATTTGGAGTAATTACTATGGGAAGATAAGAGCAAATAAAATATAGGAAATGATTAATGAGCTCATTAGTGCATAATTGCAAAGATAAGTGTTAAAAAATATTTATACTCGCTATTTTCCATATAGATAATCTCAAAATGAGGCTCACCATTAAGGCCGAGTGCTCATACAATTTGGGCTATGCCAGTGCCATGCAACGCATGGCAATGGAAATTGCTAGAAAAGCGGGACGAGAAGACAGGGACCAGAAGGATAAGATGGATTGGTTTAAACTGGAAGAAGGATTTATGGATGGAATCGATAACATTTATATGATTGGATGGAGATTGAAGCTTGATGTTGCGGATGTGAAATTTGAAGACCAATGCAAAGGTAAAGAAAATAAGAAATACAATTTTCATTTAATCCTTCCAGAGCACAAAATGCCAAGCGCAAGAAGTTTGGCCAATCCTGACAGAGTACCGCGACATTGGTTTCACAGATGGATTATTTGAATAAAATTAGTAAAATATGATTTTTATATTCTATTCAGACGAAAACAACCTTTTCTTTCCTTGTTTTTTTCCATGATGAAATTATTTGAAAAACATATATATATATATATTCATCGAGTGCATTAAGAAAAACAAAACTCGATTATTTTATTTATATGTATAAATTTATAGTTTGGAGAATATTTTCATACCTTCATTTAACGAAATTTTAGAAATTATTATCAAATTGGTTCAATTTGAAATAACATCGGCAAAAAAAGATTTTTTGAAACTTTAATTTGTAAGTTTTTAATAATGTCTGATAGGTGTCCATTGTTAGCGGCACCGCCGACCATTTTTTTCCAAATTTAAAAATTAAAAATCTCATTTCAAATTCCAATGGCAAAAAAAAAACTGGCGTAGAAAACAAATTGCTTAGAAAACTATTGTGTTGAAAAGAAATTTTATTTAAGTCTTTGAACTTTCGCCTTTCGCTTTTTATTTTACCTTTCGCAATAAGTCTAGTAAAAAACCTGAAAACTAATTTGTTATTTAATTTGTTATTTTTTATATAATTAAGCCTAGATTAATGAATTTCAGAAAAAATGTTTTTAAAATCAAAGCTATTTTATATTTTGCGGACCAGCATAACTGCGGACCAACAGCGGCTTAGAATTTATTTTTAAATTTTTAAATATGCCTATTTTTGAAAGGCAGGGGTTTAAGGA
This sequence comes from Heterodera filipjevi, assembly GCA_039877585.1. NCBI lineage: Eukaryota > Metazoa > Nematoda > Chromadorea > Rhabditida > Heteroderidae > Heterodera > Heterodera filipjevi. The sequence goes on along the minus strand of JBDPZO010000006.1, from coordinate 1,327,249 downwards.
AAAATTTACCCGATAGCTCGGTCGGTAAATCGCCGCACCGTAGATCGTGGGATCAAGACCCACTCGGGGCTGGTCGTTTCGTAAATTCCGTAACCATGTGTGTTCAACTTTTTAAAAACTTCATGAAATTTTCTGAAATCTAGTAAAAGTAAAAGGCCGTCTGCATGTGGTTTACGCAATGTCCAAACACATTGACATCAAAAAGCAGACAAAAATGAATAATAAGAAATAAAATAAGAAATTAATTTTAAAATCTAATACAATTATCCCCTCCTATTTCGAGTTGTGTTGTTTTTGGTTGAGTCAAGCGCCTTATCGGCACTTACTTTCCAATAAAATAATCTAACGAACTATGTTTTTTTCACCTTAAGCCAATATTTCATTATTTTTTTTTTATTTGCCTTTTTTATTGCCTATTAAAATTAATTTAAAAAAATAGTGTTTTGAAAATAAAAAAATCAAATTAATGTTTCATTTGCTGGCATTTTTCAGATTCCTTTGTCCCTTTACAACGCAATTGGTTACAAAGCGAAAGGGCTTACAAATTCATTGACATGTATTGCGCTGCTTCTCACTGCCCGCATTGAGTTATTTGCGTTTTCTCTGCTTCGATCGTACAGTGAAAAGGCATACTGTCGATCGTTGTACAGTACGAAAGGACACAATTTGTCAGAACGGTACCAAGTACGATAGAGCAGCGAATGACTTAGTTTATTATAAAAAATTCGGCGGCTGTTTCTTCTTGGTCCCTGTTGCCATTAGGATGGATTTGGACAATAGTATTATAATATAATTGGACCGTAACCCGGTTGCCCTGAAGAAGAAATTTTCAATGAAACTTCGGGACTTGGCCCTAATTTGGTCTAAATTCCCCTATTTTGGT